>APFE031725394.1:3601-41515 GCA_000404065.3 Pinus taeda | reverse complement strand
CACCATCCCAAACGGAAAAGGAGCTGTATTAAGGTCCGGACCAGGTGGTTATCCCCCGATGTTGATGCAACGATTTTCAGGGCATCAACATTTTTGGCGCTAGAAGGAGGGCCATCAACTATGAATTGCGAGTAAATAAAAAACTACAGACCATTCTCAGAGTAAATCACCCTCCACCTCACCTCGGACCTCCCGTTTGCATTCTGAAACACCAATCTCCAAACGAGAAGAAGAGGGATCAACTACCACTGCTCAAACCCATTATACTTGAGAACGTTTAAGTCCGGAGTCCCCTGAAGTTAGTCTATCATCCAGAAACTTCAAGGCTTTTCCATATCACCTCAGAGATCTGAAGTATCTCAAGGCAGTGAGACTTCGCAATTCCATCTTCCTCATCCTCTCACCAGACTTCAAAGCGAAAAACTCGGCATTGAACCTGCTGAGTTTCCTTTACCCCAAAGGAAAATGGCTAAAAAGAATACTGAAGGTTCTAGTAGTGAGACCTTTTCTCCATCATCTTCCATCTCATCATCTCCAGTGCGAAGTCAAACATCCACTTCCCCATTACATATTATTGTTCACCAGGGATCACCACCTTCAACATCACAACCTATTCAGTCTTCAATACCACCTCCTCCCCAAGCACCTGGAACACCACCGACAATCGTTGGTACTCCCAAGATGGCTCAGAATCCATGGAACAGTCCTGGTGCAGTCACTATGCCTGCACCATTACATCCATTACCTGATTATCCTGAGAAGTGGTTACCAAAGTTTAATCCAGACGTTGGAACATTAGTTGAGGAACACATAAATAATTTCATGTTGTCAGTTAATATAAAAGGAGTAACAGAAGAAGATGTTGTAGTTAGGATTTTCTGCTACACGTTACAAGGATCAGCTGGGTCTTGGTATTTTTCCTTGCCCTCTGGATCCATTACTAGTTGGAATATCTTTCAGGAGCAGTTTCTTACCAAATATGGTGATGATAGATCCTTGGCCACACTGATTAATGATCTTTCAAATCTAAAGATTGAATCTAGAGAACCAATTAAGGAGTTTAACTCCCGATTCAATAAGCTCTTGAATAAAATCCCCACCGATTCCAAGCCAAGTGAACAAATTAGAAGCAAGTGGTACATCACAACCTTACCTTCAAATGTAGCCATTTTTGTAGATAAGGCTAGAAAACCAACTTTGGCCAAAAACATGAAAGAAGCCCTCGCCGTGGAAAAACGTATTATCGCTTTGGAAAAGAAAGCTGCTCTCGAAGATAGGAAATCCAAAAGAGTTTCTTTCAAGGATGTTTCAAAGAAGAAAATCACCAAAGATCCATATGATATGGAGGGTCTACAAAAGGTCCTCAAAACAATGTCAAATGAAATGGTTGAAATTAAAAAGCAAGTAGCAGAAACTTCAACAAAGAAACCATATAGGAATTTTAAGAAACCTGAGTCAAAACCACCAAATGTAATATCTAATGCAGATTCAGATCCTGAGGAAGAAGAAGAAGATGAAACAATTGCACCATCCGATGAATTCGAAGAAGAGGAAGTTGTTGAATGCCATGGAATGTGGGACTTCATATTGCCTAACTCCGACACCGAAACTGAACAAGAAGCTTTTCCTGTGACTACTAGGAGCAAAAGTGCCCCTGAATCTGTCCAGGCAAGTTCAAAGAAAAGGAGTGCAAGTACTAATACTACAAAGGAAAAGGTACCCACAAAGAAGCCGGCTACAACAGTGCCTCAAAACCAACCATCATCCTCAAATATACCTTCAACATCCAAGAAGTTGGTAGTATCGGATTCAATGGATTACAATATTGTTGATGACATGAAGAAGACTAAGGAAAACATCACCATGTTTGAACTTAGCAAATTAAAACATCAGTAGAAATTGCTTCTTAAGGAACTAAATGCAGTTCCTTCTTCGTCTCTTCCTAGTGCTAAGGCTGCAAATGATTCAGGACAACCACCTTCTGGTAGATTTGAGGCTACTGATACAATTCTAATTGGAGATAGATCAAATTCCCATACCCCCCCTTTCCTCTTAACCTACGAAATCTATAATCAAAATCTACACAATTGTTTGATTGACTCAGGGGCATCCTCTAATATAATGCCAGCTTCAGTTTGTTCTAAACTGAACATAGAACCCCAAAAGTCTTCAATTCACATTGTGCAATTAGATAGAACCAAAGTCCAGGTCTTAGGGGAAATAAACTCTGTAACTATCAAGTTATCGGCTGATCCACGAGTAGTTCAAAGAATTGATATCTTAATCGCTGATATACCTGAGTTTTATGGTTTAATCTTGAGCAGGAATTGGTCTAAGAAGCTCCATGGGTATATTTCTACCGATTGGTCTCATATGTGGCTACCCTATAAGGGAAAGCCAAATCAAATAAAAATCAATCGGGAAAAACACATGACCCATACTGTCACAGAATTCGAACAGGAGAATCAACCAATTGCATTTAACAATAATATTTTGGGAATTATTCTTTTGAATCATTCTTTGGCAATTATATTTCCCAACCATCTCCTTTCTCAGTAAACAATTTCACGTCCCAAATCAAAAAAAAATCACAAACCGATAGATCAAGATGTGTTAATGTTGCTGAGAATGCTGTAAATAAAATTGTTGATAATTCTTTATTTTGGTCTTTATATTTTGACGGTTCTAAATCCAGTGAAGGATCAGGAGTAGGGTGTATTTTAGTCAGCCCCGAGGGAGAAAAAACAATGCTTTATTGTAAGTTAGAATTTGAATGCACGAATAATACGGCTGAGTATGAGGCCTTGGTGCAAGGACTATATAAAGCTATTGGCCTAAAATTTCAATATTTGAAAGTGTTTGGCGATTCCGAGATTGTCATAAAATAAGTTCGAAATACAATCCATTGTCTCTCTAATCACCTCAAGCACTATCAGTCTTTAGTCCAAAAACTTATATCTCATTTTTTAGCATTCAATATTTCATCTATTCCCAGATCTCAGAATACAGCAGTTGACTTGTTAGCCAATGTTGCTTCTAAACTCCTACCTTCCGAAGATTATAGCCCAGATAGATTTTCAGTAGAGTTGATTTTTAGACCATCGATTCCTGACAACGTCACCAATTGGCAAGTGTTCAATCACGATGAAGACACTTTACATTTCTTGACTTCCGACAAGTCCTACAATCATGAGATCATTGATGAAAGCGATCATGATCTTCAGATGAAAGAAAAGAATGAGGAAAACTCAATACCAAAACCTGTGGTTAAACTTGAATATCTCTACAACATTAAAGACAGGTTTAAACATGTAATCAATTCAAAACTCCAAAGTTCTACCTTAAGATTTGAATTGATAAATCTCGGTACTGAGCAGAACCCTCAAAATATCAATTTAGGACTAGGACTTTCTGTGGAAGAAAGGATAGCATTTATTAAATTATTAAGAAAAAATAAACATGTCTTTGCTTGGAAGTATGATGACTTAAAAACATATGATACATCAATCATCCGGCATACCATTCCAATGCTTTCTGAACAAAAACCAGTCCAACAAAAGTTGAGGAAAATACATCTGAACTTAGAGAGTCAGATAAAATCATAACTCAATAAACTCTTGAAAGCTAAGATGATTTTTCTTGTTTGGCACTCAAACTAGGTTTCCAATATGGTGCCTATTAGGAAGAAAAATGGCAACATCAGGATTTGTATAGATTTCAGAAATTTGAATAAGGAAAGTCAAAAAGATAATTTCCCATTACCTACCATGGAGAAGATACTCCATTCAGTAGCAGGTTCTGAGCTGATGTCCTTTCTAGATGGTTTTTCAGGATACAACCAAATTTTGGTCCATCCTGATGACAAACTCAAAACTACCTTCAGAACAAAATGGGGAACTTATGCCTATTAGAAAATGCCTTTTGGACTTATTAACGCAGGAGCTACATTCCAAAGAGAAATGGATATAGCCTTCAAAGGATTGATCAACAAAACAATAGTTGTCTATTTAGATGACATTACTGTATTTTCCAAAAAGAGATCCAACCATTTACATGATTTGAATCAAATCTTTGAACGTTGTAGAAGATACGATATTTCACTCAATCCCAAAAAATCCTTCTTTGCTCTGAATCAAGGAAATCTCTTGGTATTTATCGTTTCCAAAGATGGTATTTATATTGATCCCGATAGGATTAAAGAGATTTCTGAAATCCCATTTCCTCATAACAAAAAAGCCATGTAGTCATTTTTAGGTCAAATCAACTTTGTCAAAATATTTGTTCCCGATTTTTCTCACATCACTTTACCATTACAAACCATGATTAAGAAAAATTCAGTGTTTAGATGGGGATCTGCGGAAAAGGAAGCATTTGATTTAATCAAACTATCAATAATCAATGCCCCTACATTAAACACTCCTAATTTTTCTAATCATTTCATTTTGTATACTATCGCATCTGATTCATCTTATGAAGCAGTACTCACTCAGACTAATGATCACAACCTGGAAGCACCGATTTCATTTTTTAGTTCAAATTTTCAGGGTGCAGAACTAAATTATTCCGAAGTTGAAAAACAAGCCTTTGCTGTGTATAAAGCTATCAAACATTACAGACCCTTCCTTTTAAAAACCCATACAAAAGTTATAGTTCCTTTTTCTGCAGTAAGGCAATTACTGATCCAAAGGGAATTAGGTGAGAAAAGGGAAAATTGGGTTACAACACTTCAAGAATATGACTTGGAAATCAAGCCAGCAAAGATTCTTAGAGGCCAAGGTTTTTGTAGGTTATTAGCAGGAGCATCCAACATTCAAGAATCAGGTGATACGGAACATATTGAAGAAATCAACCAGATAAGTATCACCAATTCTGAATCTCAATATGTAGATTTGATCTTTTATTTGAAAAATGGATATGCACCTCCTAATCTTTCTTATAAAAACAAAAGGGCCATTAGATTAAAGGCAAAAAACTTTATAATCATTAATGATGTACTTTTCAGGAAAAATTATGATTCAGTTTTATTAAGATGCCTAGAAAAACCTAAAGCACAAAAGGTTTTGCAGGAGCTACATAATGGACCAGCAGAAGGACATTTTGGAGCTGACACAACAACCCACAAAATCATTCATGCTGGATATTATTGGCCCACCTTATTCAGAGATACTCACGAATATGTAAGGAAATGTCGAAGTTGTCAAATCTCTAGTGGAAGACAAATAAAACTAGCTTTCCCTTTGCAATCGGTGAACATTGATCAACCTTTTTAATAATGGGGATTAGATATCATTGGGGAAATAACTCCACAGTCCTCCAAAAAACATAAGTATCTCCTTACTGCTACTGATTACTTTACCAAGTGGGTTGAAGCAATTCCGTTAAAGACAACAAACTCTGAAGGAATTATAGAGTTTATAGATCAATTCATCATTACCAGGTTTGTTGTCCCAAATGCTCTTGCTTTTTATAATGCATCTTATTTCTCTGGAAATGCCATGTTTGCGTTTGCTATTAAAAGAGGATTTAAATTGAAATATTCTGCAAATTACTATCCCCAGGGTAATGGTCTAACAGAGTCTACCAATAAAAATCTACTCAAAATTATTAAGCGAACTATTGAACAAAATCATAAAAACTGGCACAAATCTTTAATATTCGCACTATGGGCTGATAGAATAACGAAGAAGGCCTCTATAGGTACTTCTCCATTCAATCTTGTATATGGGAAAGATGCAGTACTACCGACCAACCTAGTGCTTCCTTCTCTAGCCCTAGTTCAGTTTATTGAAGAAAGCCCCTCTTCTTCTATCCAACTCAGACATGATCAGATCTTAAAATTAGAAGAGGAAAGAGAAAAAGCCAAAATTACTCATGCAAAACATCAGCAGATAATCAAGTCATCGTTTGATTCAGCTTCATCTAGTTCGAAACAGTTGCAGGTTGGTGATCTAGTTCTGAAATGGGACAAAGCCCATGAGGATAAAGGTAAACACACCAAGTTCCAAAAGATGTGGCTTGGACCATTTTAGATCAGCGAGAATATAGGCCACTCGACATTCATATTACAAGATCTATCAGGAAAGAGGGACTCTCTTCCTGTTAATGGCCTCATCTTAAAGAAATTCTTCAATTGAGGGGGTAACCTCTCTTTAATTCAGTAGGATTTGTAGTTTTTTGGACCATTAGGAAATAAATTGTAAAATAGCTTCTATTGGCTTTGGCTAAATTGAAAGTTGCCAAAGAAGTATTTAATATTTACTTTGAAATAGAGCCTAACAAAAGGACCATTTTAGAATTAGGTATATTCACATTCTGAAACCATTTTATTTTTCGAAATCTTCAAATTTAGAAGTATTGTAAATCATTTTAATGTTTCACTGGCCACAAAAGGGTTTCCATATTCAAATAGAAACTTTCAATATTAGCATTTCAACTCTAACTTGTCATCTTCCTCTTGAGGAGAATTGTCCATCCCATTCATCAGTTTCATGTTACTCAGAGTGTAATTCTAAAATATTTGATATAAAAGATAAGGGGTCTTATCACAAGCCTGCTTACCATGATCATTGGGAAATAGTTTAACCGAAACTACCAACACTGCACACCAAAACAGGGTAATGGCTTATAAGCATAAGACAAGGGGTCTCATCACGAGCCAGCTTGTTCGGTTAGATTACAACTAGTGAATGCCATTGTAAAACAGCTAGCCACCAAACTAGGACAATGGCTTTTTATCTTACAAAATAATAGAAAAGAAAAGAAATACAAAATATGAAACCATATTTTGAATTCATTATTTTAATCATACTCTGAGATGGGAGGGATCATGGACAATCAAATGGTTAAAAGGCATCCCTGTCGAAACTATGAACATTTACTGGCAGCAGAGGCTCTACCTATGACAAAGGAGTCAATTAAAAAGGCTAAGTTGGAAAGGTGTTTTGTTTTATCATTATCAACCAATAGAGGCCAATTTAAAACTTAGAATGTATTTAATTTTAACAAGAGAAGAAATTAGAAAAATAGCTTTTATTATTTTCATAATGTATGTATACTTAGTTATATTAGAATTTTCCTTTTTGATAAGATGTCTATGTAAAGAAAGTTCAAATATTCCAATATTTCTCATAGATAACTGTTTCTCCCAGCGAATCACCAATTGTTGTGCTATACAATAACCCCCCATTTCATAAAATTTTACTTTCAAAATTATAATATGAAATGGGTCTTTTTTAGATTAAATTGGTATCAACTTATCATTCCTCAAAAGGTCCGGAAGCAAACAAAATATTATAAAACCTTTTGAGTTAATATATAATCGGTCTTATAATAAAAGAATGAATAATTCTTTATTATTACGATAAAGCGATTGCAAGATCGCATATCGCAATAGCAAAAGGATGCATAATAAAGGACTCATTGGTTTTCCCCGATGTGACAAGCACGAATAACTATCGGCTATCGGGAAAGTAAGCAATCATAACAAAAGTCCCCTCTCTTTGCTCTGATGTGATATCGCTATCGGTGATCGGAGAGTGCGATATGTATGCAACGAAAAGTCTTCTCCTAAATGCTCCTGATGCAAATTAACGATATCGCTATCGGCGATCGGGGATTCCGCAATGACATAAATGAAACCACTCAAGCATTCCTCCGATCCAAGATTGTGATAAAGCTAAGCGCGACTTTCAAAAAATATTGATATGGCTTGGGTATATTGTCTTAATTATTAATTAAAGCCTTTCTCTTCCCAATAGTGATTCACTTGCACCCAAACGCCAAAAAATCAAATCCATGCTTAAATGGACTATTTTGCAAATAAAGGATATTATGAACATTTAAATGATTGACAGGTTTTAACGGCCAATTAATGGAGCAGTTATGCCAAAATCTCTTCAGAGATTGTATCCGTGGGAGCCTTATGTTAATCCTCCATTATTCATTGATTGGCATAATTCTTTCATACTTGGTTTTCGCCATCTATTCTCTGCATTACGTTCATTTTATCTCCTGTGCAGAGCTCCTCTGCAGTAGCAAATTCAGGCCAAATGGGCAAGAAATCTAAGAAATTTGGAACAACTTCAGCCTCTGTGGTAATTGGACAACATGCTGCCGATCCAGGACCATGTAAAAAAGGATTAATCTCAGACACCACATGTCTTGGTCTCGGTAATACTACTTGGCAGAGCATCTACAACCTAGTCGAAGCCGAAGAACCTTAGCAAACATCGGTACAAGCTACAGCAGGCTCAAACCGGAAATCCGAGGCTACTCTAAAGGATTTGGCTAATTCCTACCTACATAGGATAGCGGCTCGAGAGAAAATTCTTCCATACATAGATGTGGTGAGATGGTTCGTTGAAGAAATTCCAATTACGAACAGAACATTCTGCACTATTGATGGGAGAGTATTCGGTTCGTTTCAGCCCAATGATTTGAGACAAATGTACCATTTTCCCGAACCAGAGAAGAAGTATAACAAAGCATTTATGGAGAAGTTCAGAGATGAAAATGAAATTGAGTCAGCACCTATACGAGAATGGAGGCAGAACCGAGCGAAACACAAGCATGAGTCTTCAGGTAAGTACTCTGTCGATTCCTTGTGTTCTCCTTATTGTTATGCTAGAGCTATGATGTGTCGAATTTGGGGGTTGGATGTCTCCTCAAAATTTTCCATAGAGATGGTACCTTTGATGGAAGCACCATGCAATAGTGAAATCATGGATTGGGGGAATATATTATCGGATGAGTTAGCAACAACTATTCTTGACTTCAGAAACAAATCTCGTGTTACTGATAGATTCATTCCTCCATTTTACTTTAGTGTTTACATCTTAGACACCCTCTGTGTTAATTCCAAGTTTCCTGTGCTGGGGTGGAGATGGACTCCACAAGACCCCATGCCCATTCATATTTATCACCAGAAGTTGATATCAAATCTGCAATGGATTCATGTTACCTATTTACTATGCAATTTTTGATAAACCTACTCCTAAGATTTCCTCTCAAGCAAAGATTGACTTGACAGCCTTAGGAACCTGGTTCAGAAAAGAAAAGTTCACTTATGTAAGAGTTTTTGGCAGTTAGTCCAGGCCTCATGTCCTCCCCTTGTATATACCAGACAAACTATTAGCTCGAGAGATAGCATATCAGCTTACATCCGCATCAGCTACAAAGACTCTAAGGAATTCAAAGAAGCAAGTCTAGCCTCCTTTTCCTCTAAGGTGTGGCGTCTACACTCTGCATGATTACAAGCATGCAGAGAAAGAGGCGGAAAAGATTAATATACTAAATCTCACCACTCTTCCTAATAGACGCTTTGATCCAAACAAAGTTGTCTATAGTGTTCTAGACTAGGCCAAACTCACTAAATTTGAACATAAAGAAGATGAGTTTGATGACCTGTTCTCCTCGGCTGAGTTTCTATTTCAGGTGCAAGCGATAGCTAAAGTGAGATACCATAATGACGGGTTAGTTGAATTTAACAAACTTAGAGAGCAGAGGTTGCAAACTCTGCCTCTAGATTTGTTAGCCACTGCCCCGATGACACAATCAAGTGAGCCTGAACAACAGCTTACCAACGAACCTCATACTACATCAGAAAATTTTTGAAGAAGTCCAAAGAAGAGAGCAGGAGGAACTTCGGAGGAAAGAATAGGAAGAAGCACAGAGGAAAGAACGAGAGGAAGCATAGAGGAAGCACAGAGGAAAGAACAAGAGAGAATATGTGAGGAGGAACAGAGAAGGCAGCAGGAGCAGAGCATCAAGGATGTGAATGTCGACACTCAGATTGACCCGATATTGCTCCAGGAATGGCAGCAATTTGATTCAATTATAAGCAATCTTGAGAGCTCAAGGGATGCCGATATATCAGAAGCGGCCGATACACACCATACAACATCGAAAGAGGTTCCAAGTGAAGGAACTAGTGGTCTACCCCCTACTACAAAATTAGAAATAATTCCCAAGGATCCTTCGGATCAAATCATTTTGCAGGTGGAGGATATTCCTCCATTGGATGTCTTCTATAGCCCAAAATACAGGGTTGTAATAAAGCGACACTGGAAAAGGAGAAGGATTGATCAACCTTCCATGTTCCCTGAACAAACAGTAACAGTCAATGTAGTTTGGAAGGAAGAATTCGATCCTTCCGATGACCTGACAAAGTTGTCCCAATATGTTGGAGCCTATTTAGCGGCCACCATGGACAAGGCATCGGAGGTAAGCAATTTGTTAAGAGAAAAGGACCAGGCGATCGCTTCATTACAAACACAGCTATCAGTGGCACAGCAGAAAGCAGAACAACTACAACAACAATTGTCCACGTAGCAACAGTTAAATAACCAACTAAAAAAACAATTGCATGAAGAGAAACAAAGGGAAGATTCTAGTGCAATTCAGAGATAGAAAGAATTATCAGAGGCATTAGCAAAATTGAAGACAATGAATGAACAGATGGTAAAGACAAAAGATGAGAAAATTTCTCAATTATCAGCTCAAATAGAAAAGTTCAAGAGTCTTCCCAAGCCCGTCGATTTCAGAGTAGAGGCAATACAGATTAATAAGGCACTGATAACACAAATAAGATTGTTGTGTCATAAAATTGCTCAAGTTGAACCGTTGTGTGACATAACAACATCTATAATAGATAAATCAGTTGATGCCAGACAGGACTTAGAGCAGGCCGATGAGACCTTAACAGGTTTTCTTACTTGGCAGGACACTAATGAGGGACAGGCAGCGAACTTGCCTAAAATCTTAGAATCCCATAAAGAAATTCTATTCATGGAGTGGTAGTCCCAATTGATGAAGGCAGAGAGAGCCGCCCTCAAATGCCTAATGGATGCAATCGGGTGTATCATTCCTGATATACATGATGCCACCTATTCTGCTCAAATCAATTCTCGTCTCATCCACCCTCAAGAAGTGGAACCAATGCTGGCGATATGCCAACTCAGGTCAAAAGGAAAACAACCAGAGTGATGAATCATGCTGCCGACTATTAGATTGCTGTGGGGGGAGATATTCAAGATCGAGTTATACTAATTTAGTAGCATTTTAATTTTGTAGTTTGTTAGTTTAATTTAGTATTTAAAGACCCTTTCATGTATTTAGAAAGGGTCGTAAGTTTTTGTATATGACTTAAGCCTAAAGTTACACCACTGTACTTCAGGCATATTCTTTTATGAAAACTGGACCAATTATTCCAATTTTGATAACGAAGCTTTTACGTGGATGTGCACTACTGCCTTTATTTAAAAGTATTTCTGAGTCGGAAGAAGGAATTCAAATTGCGATTGACGTTGGGAATGATTTGCAGCTCATATGGTACTATTATCTATGTCTGAATTCTTTCTTTTTATGTGAATTGTTATTTGATCATTCTTGCTATTATTGAATATATGCATGTGTTTTAACAACAGCCTTTATACTTTCCACTACCAGTTGTTTACAGTTTGCTATTCTTCTAATCATACATGTATCAGTAATATAAAAAGAGAAGTGTAACAATGTTTTATCAATTACTTCGTTCAACTATTTGAACGAAACAATTATTATTTAAATAAATGTCTTTGTTTATTGAATAGTGTCATCTATATGCCTATTGACGAACACAGATCATCAAACGTTGCACTTAAGAATAGAAGCTTCCAGGGATAGAATAGTCATTTTTGTTTTCGCATAAGTCCTCCATTCATTATCACTTATTAGAAAACCAATCACTCATCCACCTCTTTTATTCATTACTGGGAAACTGGTCCCATTATATCCAGTCAGAGTCACCATCCCAAACGGAAAAGGAGTTGTATTAACGTCCGTACCGGGTGGTTATCCCCCGATGTTGATGCAACGATTTTCAAGGCATCAACAAGACTATAAAATATATCTAGAGGAGGAATCTCATCCATCTTTAGCATGATTTCAAATTATGGAGTCATAGGAATATGCTCCATTTCTGGAGCATTGATGACTATTTCAATGACCATATTTGTCATTGTTTGCACTGTATTCTCAGGTGTCTTCTTGTTTTGCTCCTTAGTATTAATCAATTCATTAAATGTTTCCCACTCTTTATCCAACTCATTTCTCACTGGCTTTGGTGGCTAGATGAGGGGAGGGGGAACCTTTATCTGTGGTGTTGACAAAAATTGTTGCTCTAGGTGCTCTTTAGATTGGGCAGTATCCCTGACTAACCCTTCGCTTTTATTATGGTCACTCTCGGACTGTTTAGAGTGTTTTGGTGATTCTTTCCTAGAATTAGACTTGGACTTGTCTCTACCCGAGCTTCCATTTAAACTGATGCTGGGAGTTGGCTCCCTTATTGGTTCTAGATGCAACTTATCCAAGGGGATGTTTGCTAATCTCCTTTCTCTGTAAAGTTTGAATTCCTAGAATTCCGTTGGGCCAAATTGAATTTGAGCCATATGCAAAATGTCTTTTAGTCCACTCTTCTATTGGAAGATATCATCAAAGAGATCATCTTCTTTGGTGAATACCTTTATCTTGACAGCCGTAGTAAAATTCTTAATTACATCATAGGGATCAAATTGTCTCCCTGGAAATTTGAATAGTCGTAGACTCAGCATGTTGTCTACTTCTCTGAAGTCATGACCTAAATCAAGCAGTGAAAAGGCCACACAGGCCATAAGAAATTTCGGCTAGATGGCCTTTTTCTTGTCTTTCAATTCTTCGCTCATTCCTCCAACCAGTAGGTCTGTAGGCAATTTCACAGGCCAATAACTTATCAGGAACGTACAAAGGTAGCACATGAGGGGAAGAAATGCTTCCAAATACTTTGAGGTAAGTGAAAATCTCTTCTCCAAACTATCTTCCGACAGGGAGAATATCAACTTCTGCTTTGGGGGAAATCTTGGGGCATCCTTATTATACAACATTATGTAAAGAGGTAACATAACTCCATGACAAATTCTGTAAAAATACGGGATGAATTTGGAATCCCACAATTCCTTATGATAGACGTGAATGGGCAAGGGATTCTGTATAGACCACTTCCAACCCATTAAAGGAAATCTAGAAACAAAACAGATTGCATCCATAACATAAGCAACTAAAAACAAAGGAGATAAGTCCTCTGAGAGGTAGTTCTTTTAGACCGGTAGTTCCAAATAGCCGAGGCTAAATTATCAGACAATATCTGGGCCCAATCCATAATAGTGGCATTAGTGGCTACATCTAATAGGGGTAGCCACTTGGATGAAAACTTGTTGATGTTAGGCCTTCCAAATAGCCTACATAGCATAGCAACAAGAAAACAATACGGGGAGGAGAGGGAACCAATACTGTACATACCATGTTTGTCATTTTCCAATGGTTCTTCCTTTGCCGACCAGTTCTTGGTGCATTCTTCCAAATCTTCATTTTCTTTGGCAAACTTCTCTATGAACTGCTTGTTATAGCTTGCCTGCAGCTCTAGTAGATGATACATGTTAAATCCCATGGGGTGAATGACCCTATAAGCTCCTAGCTCCAAGACTTGAATTGTCTGTCAGTTATATCAACACTTGTCAAATACCCACTTGACCATGTTTGTATATGGAAGTATCTTAGCCCTTGCTGCTATACGGTGTAAGAATGAGCATGCAAGTTCAGTAAGTGAGGCTTCAGATGACCCGCGTGCATCTGCTGTAATTGTAACTTCCATACTTCTGGGGTTTTCCTCTTCCAATAGACTATACATGCCTTCCCAAGTGGATATGCCAGCTTCTCTGGTATAGGTGGTGTCTGTGAATAAGGGCATCATCTTTGTTTTTTCAGCAACCAGATCTTTTCACTTCTTTCCCATTACGTTCTGCACATTGCTGTGTATATTATTTTTCTTTCTGCTCCTACAGTTTACAAGTAAGGAAATAATAATGGTAAGTGATAAGGTGACGGGAAATCTCTTAACTCCAAAATCATATCAAATATATCACCCTACGTGAAACAACCTTTCGATCAGATCTAAAATCTTTTCTCATAAATGACCATCAATAAACCACTAAATTGACATTAATGCCCATAACGTCGTATCAGATTACGAGAAGTATTCTATTGAACAATGAGCCCTATTAATCCACGATACAACGACTTTGCGATTTGCTTCGCAATATCGCAGATCGCAATATCGCTAATCGTTTTTGTTAACAATCATTTATTTCTTTGTGCAACTGCAAGATGCGATTTGTGAGATTCTTTATCGCATATCACAGGATCGGGATGTTTTATCTTAAGTGATGCTTGCGGCATATGAAAGCTGTGATGTGAAATGAGTCTGTAAGGCGCATGATCTCGCATCATCATGTTTTCGCAATTTCAAAAGTTTGTTTATATGATGTCCTCCAATACTCTTTTTATGATGCGATGTTGTATCATTGAGAGAACGGTTTTATTCAAAAACTTATCATAAAACTTAATTTTTTGGGTTTTGTAGATGTTTTTCCTAAGTTTATGATAGTGTGTCTTATTCGAAGGAAACTATAAGTGCTAGTTTTTTATTTTTTAGAAGGGTCCCCATTTATTTAATTTTATTACTAATACTAAATAAAAAGGGGGGTTGTTGATGGCCACAACAATAGGGACATAATATTTTTCAGTGCATTCTAGACTACATTGTGGGAGAACATGGACACAAAGTTAAAGATATTTACAACATTCCATCTGCAGACAGATGGACAGACAAAAGTAGTCAATAAAACTTTGGTGTAAATTTTGAGGGGATACAAACAGAAGCATCCAAAGACCTAAGATGAAAATATGGTACTCATACATCAACCTTAAAATATAGAAGTTCACACTTCAATAAGAAAGTACCCATATTTATAGAGAAGATCAAGCAGATCCATATATAGGTATAATAGACATTGTAGAAGTCACATGAGAAATATAATTCCAGGCATGATCAACATATAACAAAGAAATCATTGAACACGGGAGATAGAGTATGGCTACAATTGAATAAGGAAAGTCTACAAGGGCCTGGTAATAAAATCAAGGCTCTCAGGTGTGGTCCCTTTGAGATAGTGGAAAAGGTGGGTGATAATGCCTATCGATTCATTTTACCACCACATATGTGCATTTATTTAGTTGTTAATGTAGAGAATATGAAACTCCATGAGCCTTCCATGCTAGATCAAGAAGAGTAATAGGCCCTACCTTTTGTGGAGAATTTGGCACCAGATACCGAAGCAGAGTTGACAAAAGATACAATTTTGTAGAAGAGATCTAGAACTACAAGACAAGGGCAGAACGACCTTTGGTAGATTGGTTTGAAAGGAAAACTTTTAGGAAAAGCTAAATGTTAGACCAAAGAGAAGGTGGAGGAAAATTTTCCTCCCCTCATTTAGTAGAATATTTTGGGGACCAAAAGCCTCCCAAAATGGAGAGGTGTGATTCATATTAGATCATTATATTATTTGTCATCCATCTTGATGCTTCCAGAGTGAAAAAAGAGGAGGAATCCACTGTTAGAACCATTTTTACTAGTGGGACTAGTTTGGCTAATTAGGGTCTAAAACATTCCAGGAGAATTTTGAGGCATCAAATGACATTTTTTTGGGGTAAACTTTATCTCTTTAGGGTAGCACCTTTTTTTAGTATTCTACACATAAATACCTTTTCAACAATGCAAGAATTATGCCAATCAGATTGTGTATGTGAAAGTTATGCTACTCATAAGTCAACCTTCCCGCTTTCACCACCATAATTAGAGAGGATGACATATTAGCCCTATTATTCATGAAAAATGGGCTATCCACATCATTATGATGTATAAAAGTCTAGAAGAGTCTATATTGTAACTCTGGTTAAGAGTTCATGTAGTCTATATCAAATAAGTAGAGGCAAAAGAAGGCACCACATTTGGATTGAAAAATATTAAGAAAAATAAATTACACTGATGTCACATTCATGAAAAAATAATAATTGCATCCTTTCATTAACAGTTAAAAGGACACAAGCCTTTCACGTACAACAACATTGTTGGCTCATCAAAATTTGTTTACTTCTAGAGAACAAGGAAAAAAATAGTTGTTTCAATTGAAATCAGATCTTGGTTTTAGGTCCTTGAATTCAATCTCAATTAACATATATGCTATATCAATAGCTTCCAATGATGTATATCTCTAAGGAATTATCTCATCTATACATGAATTTAACAGTGAGTGTCAAAATGACTTGATTCAAAAGTTAGCCAAGTTACTCAACAAGTTCCAACAATTGCAAAGATGGCACATGCATGTCCCCTTTTCATTGATCTTTGTTTATATAGTTCATAGAAATAAAATATTCAAATCAAATCCAAACTAGTTAACCTCTATCTAAGCCAAAAATTTTGTGCAATTACAACAAAAACTAACCTAAGGAGCATTCGCTCCTTAAGAACCTCTGACATCTATTATTTCCAGAACATAAATGTTCACCACACATAAATATTCACAAAAAGTAGCACTAAACATGTAAATTATTAGATAATAAACTTATTGCATATAAATGATTAAACAAGAAGGTAACCTGATCAGGAGGCCTATCTTATGAAAAATGAACAACTATTTGTGAAACAAGGCAAAATATGGTTAGAATGTCTCTAAGGATGCCATAGATCCCCATTTCAAGTAATTATTTTGTAGATAGATCAGATCTACTTGCACAAGTTGAAATAAACCTAATTGAAACCTACACCAAGCCAAAGAACAACTTGCATAGACCAATTAGTAAAAGGTCCCTAATTTAGAGTTAAAATTTATTGATCTCACTACTTGAAAGTACTTTATAAAAGGTTAGGCTATCGTGTATGTTGAAGAACTAAGAGATACCCGGGAACTGCTTGAGTTAGTGACATATATCAAATTTGCAGCTTGTGAAACTAGATTGTAGCTAGAGAGCTTGTTGAAGTTTTCTTGAGAAGAATCACAAGCTTCTACAATTCAAGCCAAGAAAAATGACGCATTCTCTACCACCTGAAACATAATTAATTTTTTCATCAGGGAGAATCCATAAGTAAGACCCACAAGCAGTCATAAGTTTATATATAAGGAAGACCCACAAGTAGTCACAACTTTATATATAAGTAAGATCCAATGTTAGTCACAAATTTATATAAAAGTAAGACCCAGAAGCAGTCAAAACTTTATACATTAGTGTAAGGAAACCACCCAAGATAATATCAAAATGTCTTACAAATATAAAATACATTAGTATCATTATCTAAAAGAAGGTCAGTCAAGGTTGGAAGTGTTTCCATTACAGAAGTGATAGTATCAGATGAAATTTGTTTGCAAATGTTTGCAGTTGTTGAAAAATATACTCTTTGAAAAAATTGAAATTTATATTAGCCATACGATTCCACTTTCCATACTCAACAAAATATATACAAGTAAGGAGTATATCTTACCTTTACATCTGCAGAGAAAAAATCTAGGTAGGACAATACTGCCATAAGAGCACCACCATGAAGACAATCATATGCATGCCTATGAAAAATGTTTTCCAAATCTTGCAAAGAATACAACATAATATATCACATTATCACACCCAACTAACAAAGACTGATTATGTTAAATAATTATCTGCTTTATTTCCTATATATTTTAAGATGCCCAATAAGCATTTTTACATAAACATCAATATATTGTCTTCACAAACTTTTATGAAATCCAACGATACTAGACTGACCAAATAAACATATTATTTTAGTCATAATTACAAACATAGCATCTCATATATGTCATGATAGAAGTGGAAGTTTAAATTTATATCTACACAATAAAAGTATCAACAATTTTGTTTCATATGACATGCTTGTGTAAAAGATTAACCAAAAACTAAATATCTTGAGATTGGAAGCTTTATATGTTTACAAATTCTTCTTGATATATTGTGACTCGAATCAAGCAAGAGCATCAAAGATTCCTTCAAACGTTGATTACCACCCATTATGAAGAGGTGGGAAACCATGTCACGGTTTATGTTGTGACTTTATTTTCCAAACTTAATAGCCACAATGGCTACCTACCACTAATCAAATGGTCCCCTTGCAGTGGCATGTGATCCACAAGAGGAAAACATGTCTCTAGACTTATCCAAATTCAACTAGTTATCCTATTAGTTTAGATAATATCAAGTGTTCTCTTTGAAAATGAGTGATAGAACTAACTTTTGCAAAAATTAGTTAACTTCATGCAAATTGATCCTAAATTCTGCATATTTACCACTAGTTCTCCTGCCCAGTGAAGTTATTTCAAAACAAACTATCTCCATGACATGAAAAATGAGCTAGTTATTCTAGAGCAGACTAAAAAGAAACGCTCAAATTTCACTAGTTCGACCAAAAGTGAAGTTATTATTTGATGCCAAGTGTATTAATTAACCCTAATTTCCACACATCTACAAATTAAAAATATATGTGAAGGGTACTGACTAGCCCTAGATTCCTCATATTTATCACGAAAAGGTTAATTTTATTTAAAACAAATCAATCCTAAGACTCAAGGTTAATCACTGGGTGCAAAACCCATACTTTCGTACTAAATGTAAATAGAGTAGCAAACCTAGTTGTGCACGAAGCCTAATCACATGTAGCTTCTTACAAATGAGCTGAGTAGTTTTCAGAAACCCTGCACAAATATCCTTCAAGAAAAGATACACATAATTGTTTGGACCAGCTCCAAAAAGAGTCTAGATTTGTAAGGGCCTCTAGAGTCCACACCCTGGATAATGTCACCTCTTAATTAATTTGCATGTGCTATTGGTTGATGACAATGTAGGAGATGGTAACCAGTAAGCATAGCTGGAACTGAAATGACTCAGTTAGTTTTAACATGGTTCTATAACTCAAAGCATAAAACAACCCATATGGATACACTAGTGGATGGCACGATGGAAACTTAGAGGCCATCACGATGCTGATATGTAATTAATAATTATAAGAACATAATTTTTTTTATAACAAATAAAATATTTTTCTTACAACTGAGAATAATAATTAAATAGAATAAAGATAAATGCAAACCAAAAGCTAATTGGTAAACACCCTAAGCTTACATTCATCCCACTTGTCCCTTTGTCAATCTCCCATACAACTATTCATCTAGAACTAAACTCCATGCACCTGATAATCAAATATCTATAATTGAGCCTAATCCTAGCCCCTCTTTCGTTGGGGTGCAAGTTAGTAGCCCTAGGATAAATTTCACTACTTCCTCTCTTGAAGTAGTTACTTTAGATACAATTCTTGTGTTCACTCGTAGACCCCTAAAGTGTGAAGTCTTATTGAAATAGAGGCATGTAGAGTTTGTTGTGGTGCCTGATTCAAGTTTCCCTCCTCGTCTGGGCATCAGTTGTCTAGTAAAAAATTTGAGATCTTGTGCTAATGTCAGCTTCTGGTGTGGTTGTGTCTGCTTCATTCGGTTGGTAGATTTTGGGCATATCATTTCTTCTGAGGGTCTGGATGCAAAGAATGGGAATTTAGCATCAGTGCCAAACACCTTGAAGACTGGAGTGTTGTGTTATTACAACATTTACATTTTTTTTCAAATATTGCAGGTTATCTCTAAATTTTGAGCTAGATAGGGAACTAGGTAATTCATACAACCCTTCATGGGCAGACAGTTAAGGTGCCTAAAGTTAAGGTGAATACTCATTGTAGGTCTCCTGTAGATTTCCCTGGGCATGGTTTGACTGAGGGGCGATAAGACCAGATAAGAGGGGATAAGTCTGGTTGAGGGATGATGAGCTGGAAAGGGGTAGTATAAAGGAATCTCCATACGAATATACAAGCGATAGGCCACGAGATAAGCTAGATGGATATTGATAGCCTCGACAAGTTTTTCATTTTACCTGAATGCTTTTGAAACTCACTTGTTTTCCCATAGATGGTTGTAGAATTTGTGAATGTTGTTGTTGCTAAAGCTGAAACTGAGGATGTGAATGTGTTTGTTGTATTTGTGACTGAAGTTGATGAATTTGTAATGGTGGTTATTATTTTTGCAGTTCAAATACTATCAGATCTGCATGTTTCTACCCCTGCTACACATTGTGTAAGTGAATTTCACTCTTCCTAGAAAAAATGTAAAAAATATAAGGTCTTCTTTGGAAAATAATTTTGTATTGAAGAGAAACAAAAACAACAATCTCCTGTTTGACTACATTATTCTATCTCATCCATGTACTTGACATTAATTTGTGTAGAAGTATTTAAGAGAACTATAGTTTTTAATTTAATCTGACCACTACTAGAAAATAACCAGGCATGTATTAAAAATTAACAAAATTAATTTTCTATTAAGCATACTGGAAGGGAAAAAACACATACATGTGGTATATATGAAAATCATAAAAATTTGGTTCTTTATTTTTTACTCTCCATTAGTCTTAGAATCATATTTTATTGTGCTCATTGTCAATTTCCTTTGCCACAATTGCAGCTATGTTCAAAGTTTCTATGGGCCATGGAGTCTGTGTGAGTTGTTGTTGTTGTAGTAGTAGTGGGATGTGGAGCCAATATGGGTTGCATCCTTGCCTAGAACAATTATAGGAGCCATGTGGAGTTGGAGTGGATTTCATCCTCAAACAAAACATAGTCTGAATTTTATTCTTTATTAACATTAGATCAAGAGAGCAGACATATTCACTTAACCATATTGATAGGCATCTTCAAGCACTCATGACGAACATGCTCAAAACATTAGTAGTCATCAATTGCTCAAAAAATCAGTAGTCTATGATCCTCTCATAGATAACAACAACATGTAGACACCACAACATGCAAACACCACTACAACAACATGCAGACACCACTTGGGAATTATGACTTTGGTCTTTTTTATAATAGAAGCATAACATGGTAAACTAATACTAGCATTAGTTCAACTCTTTCAAAATGCTTTCAAAATGCAAAGAGAACATATCAATATAATATATGCTTATAGCCTCCCGCATTGGGAAGAGGCCATATAAAATGGCCAAACAAATTACATTATGAAAATACACTAGAAAGTTTAAAAAGTTTGGTTATTTGTACAAGTAACCAACGAAAAGTAATGTTAACCCCACATCTTCTATTACTATAGTCCCAACCATACCTAGGGAGAGACTAATAATATATATAATAAACAAATATATTCACCTATTATCTTTATATATAAATACATTACAAATCATATATAATAAATAAATATTAAAATTTTTAATACAAATTTTATTGAATTAAATAGTTTAATAAATTTACATAAAATGAAATTAGGTTATAAACTATTTCACTATCGTAATTAATTTCAAATAACCTTATTAGTTAATTTTTCTTTTTTGATAAGTAAGAGACGAACCTTCTATTAATCTGAACAAATTACATAATATACAGAGTGCCCCAGACATCAAGGGTGGCAGAAAAACAGTGGCCGAAGCTTACAATATTCTTACAAACAGCACAAAGTGGTGCCTAGTGCATCCACCAGAGGGACCCGATGGCAACAATAAAAATTCCATTAAACAAAACAGGTTCGAAACCCTCAGGCAACAGGTAGGAACCAATCCTTGTTGTTGAAAACATACCCCCAATCCAATGGCCAACAAGCAAAGGGATCCACAAAGGGACTCACAATCGGGCAACCAACACAACCAATCCCAGTCGTTGAAAGCAAAGTCCCTATCCAACGATTAGCATGCATATGGCACGGACGAGAAGAACGAAGGTTAACCGCGCGATGATAGCGATTTTCTCTCACCTCTTGTTGCCACATGTTACCCCCTATGTGGAATCGCATGCATCTTCCACAAAACCAGATACCAACCATGTCCCACACGATATACCAAATAAGGTTTTGGGGTTTGTGTCCATGGTTTCGCAGAAAATGGACCCAACCTCAACTCTAAACTGGGTCCAAAAAAATAGATACAAGTCTAGAGCCCTAAGGCAACAAGCCCGCTCCATCTTAGTTGTTGAATACATAATCCCGATCCAATGGTCATCGGGGATATCACACAGATGAGAAGCGCAGAGGTTAACCACGTGATGAGAGCAGTTTTCTCTCACCTGTTGATGCCATGTGTTACCCACTGAGTGGAATCACATGCGCCTACCAAAATACCAGATACCATCTAAGTCCTGCGCGAAATACCACTTATGGTATTTTGTTCACGGTTTCGCAGAAGAGCTAGAACATTTCCGCAAACCATGCTGAGCCTTCCGAATGGAGTCGCCAATAGAAACCCGCTGAGCTAAAAACACCCAGGCAATCCATTCTGTGTCACTGCCTAACTTGAAACCTTCGTCATACATTCAAAAGTGAACAAAGTTGTGGAGAGAAACCATAACCCCAAATCGTGGACGTATTAGGTGATATCATCCTCACTTCTGTCTGTTGAGTCCCTTCTATTAGCATTGTTCATCTACAAATCCCAATCTTTGGCTGCGAGGATGAAACAATCCTCTCACAGTTTCCCTTCAAGTGACAACTCCCATGCATGCTGAGAATCCCTGTCTTTATTGACCACACCTTCGTTGGCCAACTGATCTACAAGCATATTTGCCTTCCTTCTAACATGAATAAATCTAATCGTTTTAAGGGTCTGCAAGTGAGCGTGGATACGGTGAAAAACCTGCAGTAGCTTCCAGTGCTTCGACACTTTATCTGGAGAAGTTCCATTGTGAATCTTCTTGGCTGCTCTGATGACCAAATCCAAAATTGCTTCAATGATAACATTTTGTAAATTTGCCTCCACCAGGATCTCCAAGCAATGATCTAATTACAGAAGTTCAGCCATGTTATTGGTACCCTTTTCCAAGTGGCCATGGAAGATATAATTTGTGTGCCCTTAAGGATCTCTTATAGCACCCACAAAGCCAACTTCCCCTGGATTGCCCTTAGAAGCTCCATCAATATTTACTTTGAAGAAGCCCTGAGGAGGGGGCTGCCATCTACTGGCCTCTGTGTTACTTGTTCTCACTTCCTTCATTATTCCTCGAGGATTGATGGAATGAAGACCCAAATTAAGAATAATAATCTCCTCGTGAGGCAGAGGAGGATTCATGGGAATTGACCTCAAAAGGCTCTTAACTGTTTCTTTAAGTTGTGTTAGAATTTGCTTGATTATGTGTTGTGGCTCACTAGCTTTATTTAAGAAGATCTGCCTATTGCGTTCTTTCCAAAAATTCTAGATGACAAAGCCTGGAACTAGCATCCAGGCTTTGTTGATGATCTCATTCTCTGAGAAGTTCTTCCTCTAGTTTTTCAGAGTGTTGTATATGTTGAGATTGTCCCTGTCAGTTTGTCTAAAGCTTGAGGCCACCCAGTCCCACACCTTAGCAGAAAAGGAGCAGAGGTTTAGCACGTGTTCAATCATTTCCTCATGTGAGCCGCATAGGTAACATTTGGAAGGGCCACTAAAGCCTTTCTTGAGAAGGTTTTCCCAAGTTAGGATCTTTCTTTGGTGTACAAGCCAAATAAATAACTTTATTTTCATCCAATGAGGAGTTTCCCAAAGCTCCTTCCATACTTTGTCAACATTCACAAAGTTGAATCCTGTGATTGCTTGTTTTGCCTCTTTGAGGTTAAAGTTACCCTCATTATTCTTCCCCCATATTAATTGTTCATGAGAGGAGGAGACCAAGATCTGTCTGTGCTTTAAGTGCATGGTGAGAACCTCTACCATGGCCTTCAAAGGACTCTCCTCACTGTAACTTAGTTCCTTCCACTTCCTCCATTTTTCATTCCTCCTTCCCTGATCCAAGAAATCTTTTACCAATAATAGGTCTTTGATGTTTGTGTCTCTTTTGAGGGCTGCCAAGTCAATCCTGTTAAGGATGGGTTCTTTCTGCCAGCTGTCCTCCCAGAATCAAGCTCGGTCCCTTACTCGGATTTCCCAAAAACAATGTTGCTGAACAATTATTTTGTTCTCCCAAGCAAGGTTCCATATGTGTGAGCCTTTGATTTGTCCTATCATTCTAATAAGGTCCTTTTCCTACCAGTACTTGGCGTACTTTTGTTTCCAAATCTTGGCCCAAGGGGCATTCGGCTCCTTGATCGATCGCCACCAAAGCTTAGCTCCTGAAACTTTACTGAGAGTTTCTAGATCATGCAGCCCCAAGTCACCATGGCTTTTGGGCTTGTAGAGCTTGTCCCAGGCAACTAAAGCCCACTTTTTTTTTCTTCCCCTCTACCCCACAGAAAGTCCCTTTGAATGTTCCTTATCTGCTGCTTAATACCTTGAGGAGCAGGGATAGCTGCAAACATGAAAATGGGAATGGCTTGCAAGACCGCCTATGTGAGCACAAGTCACCCTGCTAAGTTTAAGGATTGGCATGTCCATTTTCTGATTTGTCGTGAAGTTTATTTAAAATTGGTTCCCATATTTTCTTGTTGAGAGGTTTATCAGTAAGAGGAATGCCAAGATATTTGGAAGGCAACTGTTCGCTTTGAAAACGAAGAATCCTGGTAATGTTTCTTTGTATAGCAATATTAGTGTTAAAGAAAGAAACTTTGGACTTGTTTAGGCCTACCTCTGTACCTGCTGCCATAGCAATGTTGTTTAAGATATCTTTGATTGCCCTTGCTTCCCTGACTATGGGTATGCCCTACAGCATAGTACCGTCCACAAATTGTTGATGAGTATTAGCCTCTCCATCCGGGGTGAGTTTGATTCCCTGAATTTGACCTTCAACATTTGCCATTTTGATTGCCCCACCTAGCCCTTCCATCATGAGGACAAAGAGGAAAGTGGAGAGTGGATCGTATTGTCTAAGCCCACTAGAAGGTGTGAAGGTATTCGAAGGAGCTCCATTAAGCAGAATGGAAAAACTGGTTGTGGTGGCTAGTGCCATAACCCATCTTATCCAATTCTAGTCAAAACCATATGCTTTTAGAGTAGCTCTGATATAAGACCAGTTGAGTTTGTCATAGGCTTTCGCAATGTCCAACTGAATAATCATGCTTGCTTGCTTGTTGCTTTTGAGAGAGTATACCACCTCATGTGCTTGGATGATGTTGTTGAGAATTTGTCGTCCCTCCACATAGCCTGTTTGCTTTTCCGAGATGAGGGAAGGTAGTAGGGGATTGAGTCTATTGGCTATCACTTTAGAGATGATTTTCTACACCACATTACATAAGGCTACGGGTCTAAATCCATCCGGAGTCATAGCATTTTCCTTTTTGGGGATTAAAGCTATGAAGGATGCATTTAGTGCTTTTAGAACCGTTTTGTGTTTTCTTGAGTCCTCCACAACCTCGAGGATGTCCTGTTTGATTGTATCCCAACAAGCTTTGAAGAAATCAACATTGAATCCATCCAGGCCTGGTGCTTTTCCACTTTGCATTTCCTTGATCACTTCATTGACCTCTTCCTTCGAGACTGGCCTATTGAGATTATGGTTGTCCTCTCTAGTGACCAACTTGGGAATATACTGGGTGAAATGATTAATGAACCTAGATCTATCCTCCATTGTCTCCTTTGCTATATTAGAGAAGTGTTGTACTAGATTTGATTCCATGTCCTTGTGGGAGACAAGCTCAACACCCTGAGAATCCTTAATCTTTGTGATTCTATTATGTGCCCTGTGGGCCATAGTGGACTTGTGGAAGAACTTAGTGTTTCTTTCTCCCTCTTTGATCCATTGAATCTTGGATTTCTGTCTCCAGAAAGTTTCCTCTTGTAAGCATTGTTCCTCCCATTCTTCCTGCAAAGAGTTGGTTAGCTTTTGCCTCTCTTCATTGAAGCCCTCTGTGATATTGATCTGATTGACATCCTGGAGTTTCTGTTTAGTCTCAGTTCTAGCATTGAGGATATAGCCAAATTCCTTTTTGTTCCAAGCTTTAAGTTTAGATTTAATATATTTTAGTCTCTACTGGAACATGTACATCTTAGTACCCTGAATATTCAAATCCTCTTTCCACCATTTGTCAATTTTATTAGTTAATTTTTCATTTATAAATAACCTATTATAAAAAAATATAAATTTAATTATATTTATATGTAAATAGATTCGTATATTATTTAAAAAAATTCGAAACTCTTAAAAAATTATCTTAAAACTTTTTATCTAAAAGGACCTAAAAACAAAAATATCCTTGTAAAACACGTTAATAAACTACATTTAAAAGAAAAAAATTATATAAAAATTAAAACACAAAGTATACCGATAATTACATGTTAGTTGACACATTGTTGGGTTTACACTCAATAAAATCAGATAACTAAAGGAAAAATTGCCGAATTATATTATCCGGCAAAGAAAATTAAATTTAATATTATGTATGTTACGGTGTTCAAGCGTGGCTTACAAATTGTATACGTTTTTTTATTTATTCATTTCTCAACTATAATTTTTTTTAATATAAATTGGAACAATATAATACAGGTTTAAGTTCAAGCATTCATGTTTATATATAATTTTTTTTAATATGGTTCATTGAATATAAATGTAACAAGACCGGCTGCGTAGCAGCTAGTCCCTGTAAAGTGGATCCGTTCCCTGGTGGGAAAGCTTCTCTATTGCATCCTGCTTGAGCCTAGAGCTGCCCTGTACCAGTCTGCCCCCTAGTCCGACCTAACAGTCCATAGGATTGTTCCGCATGGCCATCAGATCGCTCAGCTCAGCTCAGCGTAAAGTGAATGTTACATCGTGGAGGGAGGTACTGTGACTGAGAACTGTCGGTGGGTTTTCCAGGGTCTGCTTCCAGACTGGACTGTTTCGATTGTTTTTTTAATGATTTTGCTTGGATGGGTTGTGGCGTTTAGGATTCCACTTAGTATGTCGAACAAAATATAAAACGTCTGTTCATCCTCATTTCCGCGTTTTCCCTCTTCTCTGCGCTCGTCTACCTGTTTTGATTTTGATATTGTGGCAATCGATTGCTTATTCTACGGACGCGAAGAGAAGAATTGTATAGGTTGGGGATTGTCAAAATTATAGGTCTCCCAGCCGGGGAGGTTCGTGTCCAGTTACTGAGATTAATTCAATGGGTATTGATGCATTAACAGGCAGATAGTTCATATCCGTCTCTTAAAAATAGTAACACCAAGACCCAAATCATGAAGAATAAAAGGTTTGATAGAACATGCAACAGATCAATGAGAACTTAATAGACTCTTAATATTCTGTGGAAGGAAAAATAGATATCCTAAATGGTCAACCACTGTAGTATAGATAGTTCTGCGCAATACCCAGGAAAGATATCCTAAATTATCTGCTGTAGTATAGATAGTTTAGAGCAATAGTCCAGAAAAGCTTGATAAACTATGTATACCAAGAAAATCTAGATAAACTGTTATAATAATATGGATTTAGTATAAAAAATTTATTATATAGTCGAAAAGAAAATCTATAGAAAAATCAAGAATCGTGCATGCCACTCGAAGCTATATATATAATTTTAATACATAATTTGGCTTAATAATACTTTTATGATAATTTGAAACGGAAAATCATTAATACGCACGAAAAACATCAATTATGACCCTCGAGATAAATGGAGAAGTCCATTTAAACCAACCCGGAATACAATTTCATACTCAGGTAAGAGAGAAAAATTACATTAGGTTCTATAAGGAAATAAATGAATTACTTTATACAGCCTACAAACCTGAGGCCAAGCCTCCATTATCCATGTCAGACCATAACCGGCTTATACAATCGTAACCCTTGTAAGGTTATAAAAATAGTAAAGAACCCTAACGTGGGTTCAATTAGTAAAAGAAAACATTTAGAACATGTCGTCCATAGAGCATCATGCAAATTATGAGTGAACCAAGGAATTCCGTTGGGTATAACAAGAAGTGATATATTCTAGTGCTGGTAATCACTAGTGAAGCTGGAAGTGGTACATATTGCTTAACGTATCAGCATTAACCATACCTGTAATTAAAATGTAAAACAAAGTTATGACCAATAAAAGAAGTATCAATTTGAAACGCTAAAAATGAAAAATCTCAGGAAAGAAAGATGGGGTATACATGTGGAAGTTTGACTGTATCTCAGTGACTTTAGCCTCCACACATACACCAAAATGAAACCGTTTTAATATAGATTTATAATTGTAAACCATTAGGTTATATAAGAAAACGTTCCATAAACTAAAAGGTCTTCCAACACTTCGTGGCGGTCATTCAAACAAACCACCTGCATGCATTACACGTGCTCGTCCGTCCGGAGTACTGGTGTACGTATCCACCCCGAAGAGCGCTATAGCCCGCGGAAGGTAGACCTGCTGCTGGTTAATCGAGCCTTTGCCTCACGATTCAGAGAATACTTACGATTTGTCAGCCTTTCAGTAATAGCCCGCTGTTGTTATCGAACTCCTCCATTTCGCAACCTGGACTGAAGTTCCTTCAGGTAACTCGTTACCCATCTACGGCTCGAGTATTTCAACTTCGTCACACCCAGGTCTTCCCACCAGACCCTTTTACAGCGGGCCTGTATTCGCTGCTAGGTTGATGTCATGCTTGCTTTCGACCAGGTCACTCCAGAAATCAATTTTGCGGGCGGTTTTGGCTGCCCAGGAAGGGGTTTGAATTGTGAACTGGGTCAGAACCTTGGTGGCCGCAGGAAGGGGTTTCTGGTGAAATTGGGTACAAGTCGGCTTCAGCGGGGATGAGTCTCTTCGCTGAGAATTGCCCTCAAAGAGATCTGACATGGACAAAAACAGGCTGAGTTTCCCTGAAGCAATCACTGCATGTCTTGGACTGTTTTTGGGAGAAATACTGAGGCAGATTAATGAGGATTCCTGTAGCCGCAAATCACAGCCTGAGGAAGGTCTCTGAAGTTCGTTGATTAGTCTGAGGTTGGGCGGACTTAGCAGCCTGAAGTAGTCCAAGGAATCCTGGCAAAGTCGACATTCCTGAAGCAAGTTTGGTGCAGACCCGAAGGCAGGATTACGAAGTAAATGCAAGGTGTCCACATGTATTTGAAACTAGGCGCAGCATCCTGTAGCAGATATAGTTTTGAGGATATTCATACTTAGTTTTCTGATCGGAATCTACAAGAATACTTGTTGTGCTCAGGCGGAATCAGAGCCTTCGGAGACATTGCCAATCTCGTGGAAGATCTGGACGCTAAATGCATTATCAGCAAAGTTTGGGTTAGAAAGTATGTTGTTTGATGTTATTAACTTATTTCTTCTGTTGGGTTCTTGTTTTGGGGATTTTTCTCTATTTGGTGCTCTCTGCCATAAACATCCTATCCTAAACTTGTGGACTGCTGACTGTTTCAGGAGGCCTAGAACAAACTTTGGGGTCAATGCTAACAAGGGAGCCAGTTCTAGCACTCAAGTAAGTTTAATAAGAGACAGTTAAGCAACTTGAAAGATTGTTTTCTAGTAGTAATGTCAAACAGAGCCCAGGGTTTTCTAAATGACAACCTTCAGGGGAATTGAAATAGAAACCTCTGTGGTGATCGAATTTTTTTTCCTTGCTCTTCGTGCCTAGTATTCTATTTTTGAGAACGTCTAGTTTGTGGCATATGTATTCTCATCAGTTTACTCATCTCTCCATTTTGGGGCGGAGAAGATCTTCACAAATTGATTATACGCAACCTTGAAGGGCTTGCGCGATCGCTGGAAGGTAAGTTTCAAATGTTTTTGAATTTGCATGACAATTTTCTTTTCCGGATCCGAAGTCTTTTATTCTTACAGCCATCTTTATTGTGTTGGTTAATTTATCTTTATTGTGTTGGTTAATTTTTGGAATATTTTGATTCAAGCAGGGGATCTCACTCTTTTAATCTTTTCGTTTTGATTCCAGCAATTCCAAGAACAGGGTATTGTTGTCAGGGGAGAACAAAAAGCATGGGGCGGGATAGTCTGGGGAAACAAACAGAGTTGTGCTATTAAAATTAATGCTCAACACGCCACTACTACTCAGAGGGGCACTGTCATTTCAAGCCAGCTGAAAGCAAGGAAACAAACAGTACGAAATCAAAATCATTGTAAATGTACAATAGCATTTCATACATAGATATTTTTCTAAATTGTTTAGATATTCACAAACTAGATTAGGCCAAAGAGCTTTCAGTACTTCTAATAATTAGCAGGCCATACACGTTTTTATTTCCTGGAAACATAGCGGACAATGGTCTAAATCATCGTGACCGTTTATCTGTCATATAAGTCTTTGAAAATGTTTATTGCAGATGGTGTTTTCTCAAGAGTACCTTGCATATCGGTTGATTGCATATCGGCTGAAGGCATAGCCACGCATGCAGCAAGAACCTGAATTGCTGTTGCCGCTGCTGTTGCTGGGCTAACTGGAAGGGAATCCGCCTATTGCTTGGACCTGCTGTGTTGGTCTTGTGTTGGAGCTGGCAGGATCAGGTGCACTTCGCCTTCACTCTTTAGAAGCCAAAGAAGCCAGCTCTTAAATACTAAGTTCAACTGAACATGAACACGAAGACACCGAATCAGAACATGAAGACACCGAATCAACATGCAGACACCGAAGCATGCAACATGCAGTAACCGATGGCAACAAGTGGCAACTTCAGCGACTTATAAACTAGTTCTAGTTCAGTGATATACTTTAACATTAAATGTTAGCAAATTAATATTAAATGTTAGCAAATTAATGCTAAGGCAAAGATAGCATTACTTCGTGAAGGTGTCAAGTTGGTCTAACTACTTGTACTTCTTCCAACTTTGTCCTAACCTTTGAGCCTGTATACCTTGGTTTGAGGCCAAATAAGAAGGAGATTGCATTGATTGGTTAAAAACATAAAATATTGTATTGGTTGATATGTGCTTTGCAGAAACTTTTCTTTAAGCTCCAATTCGTATATCTATTATTTTGTCAAACTAATGCGACTGACCAAAATCGATTACTATAGTCCTTGCCAGCCCGAAGGGGCAGGGACTAATAATTATCGTAAGAAAATATTAATTTTAATATTAAAATTTAAATCTCATAAATGTATAAAATCTATTTAAAAAATGTTTTTTATTTTTATATATTTTTTTTATTTTATTATTTTTCAAGAATGGTCTAAGGCCTTTGTGTGTGTGTGGTATATTTTTTAATAATGTTTTTATATTTTGCCACTAATTTAAATAATGAAATATTTTTTAAATAATTAAATAAAATGATATGTTTTATATTTTGAATTAAAGTTAATAATATTTTTAGTTATGGCAAAGACTAGATGAGATAATGGTATCTCGCCAAATTAAATGCAATATCAAAGTTAAGCAACGATGCCCTTTATCTTGTTCTTTTTGGCATTTACATTGATAGCCTAGAAGAATGTTTAGAAATGGCAGGATGCAATGGATCTAATTTTGTTGGCATAGTCATTTCTCTTCTCCTTTATGCTGACAATATCGTTCTTCTCACCAGAAGCCCTGATGATATTGACAAACAGCTTAGAATCTCCATGATTATTGCTCCAAGATGGGTATGACTCTTAATACCGACAAGAATAAAGTCATGATAATTAAATCCAAAAGGATGAATTCTGATAGTTTCATGCATGATAACAATTACTTGGAGAAGGTTTCCTCATACAAATATTTAGGTATTGACATTCACCAAGAGCTCAATTGGAACTATAGCATTGAGAAATAAGAGGCTGGAAAGCTTATTGTGAGCTTGAAAACAATTGCAAGTCAACGGATCCTCGCGTTTGCAGTAAAAAAAAGTTCACCCCTCTTATTTTATATGTATGTGAGCTTTGGTGCTGCAGTATATCTAGAGAATTGTGGAGAGAGATTGAGATGATTCAAAAGAAATTTATAACTCACAACCTCGAGATTAAAGGAAATTCCCCCTACCCTATTCTCTTGATTGGAGCTAGCCTTTCTCCCATTGAAAGCCTCGCTATGTTTAGTTATTTGATATACAAGAAGAAGTTATATAACATGGAAGCCAAGAGGCTACCCAAAATTGATTCTAACTCTAGTCAAAACCCCCACCTACGACTCAAGCAAGGCTAGCATAAGGATGCCCTGTTGTGGCTCGACCATTGGGATAAATGAGGAGATCAACTTGGACAATAAAGATAATATTATAAATACTATCACTTCCAAATTTAATGATAAGTTGTGGGATGACAAGGAGTTAGATGGAAAAAGGAAGTTAAGGTATTATAAGGAGGTAATCAACCCCTCTTGCTAACCAAAATTATCTTTCTACTTTGACCAGTACTAAGAAGAAAGTGAACATTTCAAAGATAAGAACTAATTCTCACGAGCTTCATAATCAGGCATTGGTCTATTCCCAAATCACCTTGGGATGAAAGAATCTACCCCCTTTGCAATACTAAAAGAGTTTAAGATGAAAATCACTTTCTCTTGGATTTTTTGTCCATTACTCATATTTGTTTTTCTTTTCAAAACATTTTCCATACTAGCAACATTGTTAAGTGAAAAAAATAACCATGCCCTCTAACACTTCTCTCATCATCATCATCATTTAATTTTAATCTTATCATTTTCCAAACATCTTTCTATCGAACTTTGACTAGAAATTTATAGTTTAAATTAATTAATTATACTAAATCAAAAAATAAAATAATTAAAACATTTTAGTTAAATAACTTAAAATATTTTTAAAAAAGTAAGGACAAAAAACCTTTATCTTCTGACACGAAAAAGAACTTTAACATCACATAATACAACGCTGTCAATGAAAGAACTTTAAAGTGGCATAACTATGTAACGGGCTTTCACCAACCAAACTAAATATTACCAACCAAACGAGATATCGTTTTTGACATTTCCACCGTCAATCCAATCATCTTTTTGACATTTCCAGACCCCTTTTCGTCGTATTAAAATCAAATATAACATTTGAAGATGTTTTGGAGACTTCTTAAATTTGATGGACGTTTATGTGTATCAATCATCATAAAATTTACCGGATTTAATTTGATGGATATTTATTTGTAACAATTTTTATAAAATTTACTATTGTTTACTTCATTTTTAAAATGGTTAATGGATAATTTGATAAATGAATTACAATTAATTATATTATAATTTTAAATAATTGAGATAGTTTATTTAAATAATTTTAAATAAAATGGTAAAAAATAAAATAAAATGATTACTATTTTTACTATGTGATACTTTGAGATAAATAATCAAATTATATAAAATTTAGAATATTAAGAAATTATGATGAGACTAAGATAAAGAATCAAATTATACAAAATGTACAATGTTAAAAGATTATGATGAGTTTTCAAAATGAGCATAGAATGCTTTATAGTACTCAGATTCCATGATAAAAACATACTTGTCACGCCCCTACACCTGCGGTAGTCTTTTAAACGTTTATAGCGAGGTACGGCACCACCAAACACTTTCTTTTCACCAATACTTATGTTCATGGACTACGCCTAACTACTTATCCTACTTAGTTTGTGTTTCGCAACCAAGTATTCTTCTTTTATCCTTTATACAAGTGAAAGCCCATAACATTCAGATAAACAACATTATACAATAGAAATGCACAATAGTATAAAGGGAGGGGAAACTCCCTGCAATATGAGTTTGCCCGTATCAATATATTATACAATCTTCACTTTTACAAAGTACAAGTTAAATCTTAGGAAACCCCAAATTTACACTTAGCCAATTTTCAACTTCGGCAAACTCGGTTGCCTAGCTCGTTGGTACCTCCGCACGGTCGCCGCACGACTCACCAACCCTTCATTCACCTCGTCGCACAATCGTGTTGTTTGTCCAACTTGGGCGCGCCTCGTTGTAACCAAGTCGTCACACACGGGCGCCTCCGCACAAGTCACACCTCCATTCACAATCTCAACACTTCACTGTTTCCACCGTTTCGTCGTGCATGGCGCGCCCTACCCGGGTCGCCCGTCCGCACAATTCTTCGTTTTGGCGTGCACAGCGTGCCCTCACCCGGCTGCTAGTCCGCACGTCCACCCGTTCACCCAACTCGTTCACCCGAGTCGCCACACGACTTCACCCGGCTCGCCCGAACGACCTCACCCAGGTCACCACACGACCTCGCTCGGGTCACTCGAACGACCTCGCCTGAGTTCTGCCTGAACGATCTTTCTGAACGAATTTTCGAACGACTTTTCCGAACGACTTTCTCGAACGAATTCCTCGAACGAATCCTCGAACGACTTCCTCAAACGACTTCTCGAACGACTTCTCGAATGACTTTTCCGAACTACTTCCTCGAACGAATTCTCGAATGACTTCCTCGAACGACTTCTCGAATGACTTCCTCGAACAACTTCTCGAACGACTTCTCGAACGACTTTTCCACCCGAGTTCCGCCCGTCGTGCGGGCTCATCCACGCACTATAGAACTCCTTGTTCGAACTCGTGTTGATCGAATGATGGTTGTTTGCCTCTAAACGCCCTCTAATATATATGGGCGGGTGGCGGGTTATGTCACCCGACCGACCCACACCAAATTCCCCGACTCGTTCAACATGTGTTGTCTCACCCAAGAGGAGGGTCGGCCTGCCCAACTCGTGGGACCGCCCCCTCAACTTGCCCAACACCTTATAAACTCGTTTCTTGGCTGGTTTCGTTTCATATTTCGCACGTCCTTCGCACGGTGGAGTCGCACGGACCGCAGGTCCTAACATCCTCCCCCACTGGAAGTGATTGTCGTCCTCAACAATATCTCATCCCGGAAACCATCTATCACCAAGATCACCATACCAAGGCATACACCCCATCGGTATGTCATACATTGGAAGATCAACTCAATCCATGACCATCAACCATCTCATCACAATTTCCACATGCTGCTCCCCATCATGGAAGGTTGGTCCCTCCATCTTAAGCTACATGCTTCCTGCAACATATCGTGTCGACCTCATCATGTGTCGTCATCATGTGAATTGCTGCCATGATACTCCAACACAATGCTAACACATCTCTGTACATGTCGGCCCCCATGTTTGAACTAGTCGGGTGATCAGTCCAACTGTCACGTTCAAACTATGAGAATGCACATCCTCATGCCACCATCAGTCGTTTTTTAGAACATCCCGTCACATCATCAACTCAATCAAGAATCCATCTCCATATAAGTATAAGCCATGCTCAGGTCCATGAAGTAGCCCACATCTCATCTGCAACATGCTGTCCATGATGTCTGGTACTAATGTGCTGCATGAAATCAACCACATCTACCCCAACATCATCAGCCATCTGAAAAACATCCATCTCCTCAAAGTGAAGAGACCATCTCATCAACTCTGACTCTCGATGTGCCACATCCAGGTCCATGAAGCAACCTCCATCATATCTACAATGTGTCATCCCTCAAGTCTACCATAGAAACAAGTATACACCTGTCTCATCTATCCATGTGTTTCCCATGATCATAGATCAATCAGCTCTCACATGTCAAAAGTGGCTAAGTCTCGGCTCAACCCATGCCCAAGTGTTGCCACCAAGGCATCATCATCGTCGTAAATTTATCACTCCAAAGTGTCTCATATTAATCCTCCACATCAAGTCACTCTTTCAAGCCATTCCCACACATGTACTCAAACGTATGCACCCCATCCTGCATCAAAGTCTCTGACCTGAGCTCCTTAATGCATCAGATCCTCCAAGTCCACCATATATGAAGTCCCTAAAAGTCACAACCTCATGTCATCATGAGCTCCATGAGTCATCTCCAACCAACACTCTAGCAAGCATACAAGTCTCGGCCCAAAGGTCTATGTAATATGCCTCAGCTCTCCATGTAATAGGAATGCTCCATAATCTGCTCACAACTCCATCCAAGTCCATGGCCTTGTCGTACAAGAGTGCACAAGCTCTCCATCGGCTCATAAATAACAAGTCTCCATGTCACATCAGCAAATCCACCTGCACAACATCCCTACCTTGGCACTCCTCATTGGATGCCCATAAGTGACACCTCTATAAGTGCTCCTGTAAAATGTCCCTGCATAAGACTGCCATGCTCCATGTCTCCAACTTGATGTCCATGACTAAGTTGCCCATGTAGTCCAATCAAGTAGACCCATCACAACAATCAGTCATCCTCATCCAAGTCTGCAATCTTCGGTCTAGTGAACTCGGTCACCCAACCATATTATCATCATTACGAGTCCCTTCCATCATAGCTCCCCCACTAAAGGTTCCTCCAAGACTATCTCTTGGTCTCGGCCATGAGAAGTCTACCCAAGTATCATCATACCCAAGTGTGTGCCCTCGTCTAATATGTCCATGAGTCATGCCGGGCACTTAGCTAATTCTCCATTTGGCTAAAGCATGACCCATTCATCTACAACGGTCATCATGTTCCTCCCTTGTCACAAGCCTTTTTACCTTCTACCATAAGGTCACAAACAACCCCAACAAGTCCTACAACAATCAACAATCCTTGCTTCTCCATACAAGGTCTCATCATAGTCATCCATGGTAAGATCCTCCCTAGCATCGGCAAACTACTCTTGCCCTTCCCTGCATACGGTCCACCTACCAAATGCTCAAGTGAAACACAAGTATCAATAGTACTTACATCATCATCATGAGGCTCCTCCATATGAGTATCCTCATTCACCCATGTCTGTAAACTACACGATCCTGGTCCAACTTGATCAATCTCAAGTTCATCCTTCATCGTTGTCACATCTGCAACATCTTCAACTATCACGGCTTCCTCTTCCTTATCATCACATTTTGCAGCTTTCTCCTTATGAGTCAAAGCTATGGAATGCTTCTTTTCAAGAGTTAGCCATTTCCACTTCTCTTGAATCAAGTCCTGCCTTATCTTCAATTCCTTGAGTTCTGCATCAAACAAGTCCACTTCCTTTGCAAGTCGATAGGCTTCGTCCCTATTCTTGTCAGAAATCCCTTCCTTGATCAGAGCACGAAGAGCATCCTTTGCTTTGAACAAGCTGTTGAGTCTTGAAAATGTCATTCATTTCCATTACACTTTCCCTATTATGTCCATTATATCACCTCCATTTCACTACTATGTCACCACGTTCATCCCACTTTCATTATCATTGGGCCACATTTATGTTTTTCCAATCTTTATTAATTCTAAGCCTTTTAAGTGAATTTGTGGTTAAAAAGTAGGAAATAATGTGCATATGCTTATACCTAATCAATGGGTTGAGATTGTTGACATGTGTAAGTTGAAAGGAGGCTTCTAGAAGACCCTTATGTGGCACTCTAAGGCCAAATTCGAATTTGAGTGGAAAGAATCATGGGATCATGAGGATATGTTTCACATCTCCTAATTGTATTGTAACTCTAAAAAGACATGTGTCTTATCAGTTCCTATTTTGATTAGGACTTTAGAGGTAGAGGGAGAGATTCATGGATTATCATTAATGAGATGGCTCTCATCTTTTTGTATAAATAGGAGATCTCTCTCCTTCATTTGTTAGTCTCTTTTTGAAGTCTTTTTAGTCTTTTTAGTCCCTAGTTCTTAAGATTGTAGTTCTTCCTTGATGGCTTTTGAAAGCTTTGGAGAACTTTGTTGTACTTTGTACTTTTGAAGAATTTGAATAAAGCTTTGATGTTCTCAACATGGAAGGAGATGTGAAGTAGATGTCATGGAGCACATTAGAATGTAAGGTAGAGTAGATTTCATTTTGTAAATATTGCTTTGTAGATGTAAGGTAGAATAGATTTCATTTTGTAAATATTGCTTTGATTTGATTTGATTACTTTCAAGTTTGATAGATTAGATTTTTCATTCATGCAATTTTAATTCATGCAAGTGTGTTCAATTTTGCTTTGATTTCATAGGGGTCCCCTGCCTTGTATAGTTGTCATTTAATTTTGCATTTAATTTTGTTATGCTTATGTATATTAGTTGTACATAAATTTCTTTCAAGTTGATTGTAGATTAGTGATGCACATAGCCTTTTAATGACTAATTACATGATAGAATCATCTTGTCCTTTTGCTGAAGCAGCAAGGATACTGGGTCTCATAGTCACTAGCTCATTGTTTGGTTATTGCATTTTATTTTGATTGA
>APFE031725391.1:51237-115024 GCA_000404065.3 Pinus taeda | reverse complement strand
CAACACTAGAAATCCTATGGGAAAGATAAATCTGTGTTTTTTTTGTGGCAGTAAGAGGGTCTTGGACTCAGTTCATGGTCCCAAGGGGAGGAAAGGAGGCCAAGACTCTATTGATGTAATTTTTGTATCTTTTTCCTATCATTGTTCAACTTGCTACAACAAACTGAAATGGAAATCACTTTTTAAATCACCAAAAGCAACCTATTCTTAACTAAGAAAGAAATCTATCTAAGAGGAACTAATCCAGAAACTAAAAAAAACCATATAAATAAAAAACAAGAGGAGCTTGGCTGCTTGGATTAGGCCCTAACCCAAGAAATTCATCCCTCTAAGGTAACCCAGTGCTAGATTGAACAAGATCTCATTTTCATTATCAAAATAATAATAGGATTACATGAAACTGTCAACATTTAAGGTAAGCTTGAAGTTGAGCAGAGCAAAGCTGCAACAAAAATTCAAAAATTTGACTAACTTCCAACAACCTGATGAGGCCCTAGGCCTCTCTACTTATAAACCTAAAGCTTCCAACAGCTTCCTTAAAATCAAGGAGGCTCGTCTCCTAAAACTTGAGATAAACAGAAGCTATCCTCCACTTGCTTGGTTGCTTCTTCGGTCCATTGATGTGGTTGCTTGTGCTCCAAGCTGCATGATGGAGAATTTGAAGTGGGTAGTCATAAATGACTGGGATACCCTCCTATAAATCCTATCCCTTATCTTCTTCGAATATTTGCTACCAAATGTCCATTAAATATTTGACTTTGTCTCCAAAATTGACCAAAATTCTACATTAAACACACATTAGACTCCATGGCATAATGACCAACCCAACTCACTCTATTAGCATAAATATAATCATAAAAAATGCAATAAAATAATGAGAATGGTGGATTAAGCTAAGTTAGGAGGCAAAATGAGCCCATATAATTACCCATTTATGGGGCTCATCTCCTAAAACTTGAGATAAACAGAAGCTATCCTCCACTTTCTTGGTTGCTTCTTTGGTCCATTGATGTGGCTGCTTGTGCTCCGAGATGCATGATGGAGAATTTGAAGTGGGTAGTCATAAATGACTGGGATACCCTCCTATAAATCGTATCCCTTATCTTCTTTGAATATTTGCTGCCAAATGTCCATTAAATATTTGACTTTGTCTCCAAAATTGACCAAAATTCTGCATTAAACACACATTAGACTCCATGGCATAATGACCAACCCAACTCACTCTATTAGCATAAATATAATCATAAAACATGCAATAAAATAATGAGAATGGTGGATTAAGCTAAGTTAGGAGGTAAAATGAGCCCATATAATTACCCATTTATGGGGCTCATCACATGATAGTATTCAAAGGCACACTCAAGCATGATAAGTCTTTCTCCTGACGGTTCAATGTTAGGGAGAAGTGCCAAAGCTAGGTGAAGGGAAGGGATCTCACACTCAATTGGTAAGATTGCCTTGTCACCAAAAACAAGGTGGAAAGGAGTAAACCTAGTGGCAGTTTTAAAAAAAGTTCTATAGGCCCACAAAGTTGGGAAGAACATAAGGTGCCAGTTAGTCTTGTGCTTATTCACCATCCAATGAAGCATTGTTTCGAGAATCTTGTTGACTTCTTCAACTTGTCCATTACCTTGGGGGTAATAAGACGATGAATACTAGTGCTGGAAGCCCAACAATGAGGATAAATCATGCCATAATGCATCGTCAACATATCAATGATGGTCAAAGACCAATTTTTTCGGAACTCCAAATCGAGCGATAAAATGGTTAAAAAAGAAAAGGGCCACGCTAGCCATCGTGTTGTTCAATGTTGCCATTTCTTTAACGCATTGGTGAAATAGTCAACCCCCCCATAATATACTTATGGTTATTAAAAGATGGTGGTTGACACTCCATAAAGTCAATTCATTTATAGAAAGGAATGGCTGCGATGACAAGATGGAGGGGAGTCAGTGAGGCTCTTGCATTGGGGGTAAAATGCTTATAGTTGGGGTAGTGTTTGACTGCATCAATGCAATTACCGAAGAGAGAATGCCAAAAGTAACCAGCGTTAATGACTTTTAAGTAGTGCCCATATTAGAGAGATGACCACCACAAGAACCACTGTGACAGGGATTAAGCACTTACTCTGCTTTAGGATGGGTGAGACAATGACGAAGGATAGAATCCACACCTTGGTGATAAAGATAATCACTGATGAGAATATAGTGAGGGTCCTAGTATCAAATTTGTTTTTGATCATCACAAATGAGATGGTGGGCGAATTTATGAGTTCACAAATGTGTGAGAATATCCCCATACCAAGAATCATCTGAAGTGATGGTGAACAAGTATTCATCGGGGAGCTCTTCATTAACCATCGGATCACATGCACCAACGGGTAGTTCAAAAATGAGTTCAGTGAGGGCTGAACCATTTTTATGCTTATGTGTAACAAACTCAAGACCAAATTCCTGGAGGATGATGATCCAATGTGCATGCTTCCCATTAATGAGTTGTCAACTCAATAGGAAGGTCATGGGGTTGGAGTTTGTGACAACCCTGATGGTACGCATAAGGATATAGTGACGAAACTTCTCAATAAAGAACATGACTACCAACGACAACTTGTCTTCATGAGAGTAGTTCACAAGGGCAGTTGCAAGGTTCTTACTAACATAGTAGATAACATGCTCATTCTGATCATCATCTTCCTGAATAAGGACCCTAGTGACTAAATGGGCAGAAGCTGAGATATACAGGATGAAATCCTTTGTGAGGTCAGGGGGACTAATCAAGGGAGTGGAAGTGAGAGCATGTTTTAGGGCATTAAAACAATGTTAAGCGTAATCATCCCAAACAAATGGAATGGTCAAGAGAAGGAGTGTAAGAAACCCATGTGCGGTGGCCGCACAGTTAGGTACAAACCTGTGAAGGAAGTTGGCTTTCCCTTGAAGGCTTTGTAACTGGCGCAAGGTATGAGGAGGTGGCAGCTCAAGAATGGCTTGAAATTTCAAGGTTGATACTGTATTTCGAAACAATGAAGCCTAACAAATAGCCAAAAGGAACACAAACAGTGCATTTATGCGTATGACATCGAAGTAAAATGGTGCGCAAATCATAAATATGTTTCATCCGAGACCTAGCGCGAGTAGTGAGAACATCAAGGTAATCAAGGATAAGGTGCGCCAAGTCATGAAAATAGTATGACATGGCTCGCTAAAATGTGGCTCCGAAGTTCCTTAAACTGAATGGCATGACCCTATATGCAAAGGTTCCCCATGGACTAATAAACACAGTCTTCAACTGATCAGCACAATGGATACTTATCTGGTTGTCCTCAAAGAATCCATCCATAAAGGATAAAATATCATGCCCCGCTCACTCATCAATGATCTTATCAATAAAGGGTGTGGGAAAGTTCTCTTTGGGACAAGATTTATTTAGGTGATTAAAATCCATGTAGACATGAATGGTGCCTTGTTTTTTTAGAACAGGAACCTGGTTGGATACCCATGTGGTATATTTGATGTGATAGATGAAATCTACTTGCTTGAGATTGTTGATCTTGGCTTTGATGGCCTCATGATGAGAAGGTTGAATGGGTCTCAACTTCTAACTGACAGGAGTGGCATTAGGCCATGTGTCAATATGGTGTTCAACAATGGCAAGATCAAGTCTGGGCATATATGAGTAATATTAGGCGAAAACATCACTAAATTATTTGACAAGTTTGGTGTAAGCCTCAATTTCTTCTAGGGTGCATTTTGCGCCCAAGGTAATGTTTTATTTGATCATTGGTTTATGAGACATGTTGATTTTCATAGTAGCAGAGATGTGGCCATATTTCCTTCTTCGAAAGCATATGGGGTAGGGATGGGATGTCTAAACTAATAGACTTCACCATGGATGAAGTCTTTTGATTCCACAACATATTGATCATGAGACTGCCGCAACAGGAAGTATGCATGATGGTGCATATCATCCCAAGGGTAATCAGGGGTATACATAGCTTCCATGATGTCCTCATTAGAATGGAGGATAGGCAGACAAGAGGAAGAGGGACTACATGACACGTTGGCAGTACTTGGGGCATCAACCAGAGAAAGAAGGTTCACATATGTATTATATAAAATGGTAAATGATGAGATAGTAGATGGAAAATCTACTGATGTTAAGACCTTGGTTTCTAACGAAGGAGGTTCAATAGGAGTGCGTGTACAAACCTCAGAAAGGTTTTCCAGCGAAGAACTCAAGGATGATGGTAGGTAAAGTATATGGACCATGGACTCCGTCATCTTGACATCAGAGGGAGGGATCATGATGGTGGGACTATAGTCCCCCTATTTTGGTGTTCTAGTGGTATCCAAATCTACAGGTAGAGGAGTAGATGATCCACTACAAGTGGCCTCGATGTTGCGAAGCACTTGGAGGAAATCAAAAAATTAATCGCAATGAGGGAAACAATGGGAATAATGAACATAACAATCATATAAGGCAGAAGGGTGATTTTTGTGCAAGGTTTTAAGTTTGTTGGCTAGATCCAGTAAGGTAACTTAGACCTCACGGATATTAGACTCAGGAAACATTTCATGAACCAAAGGTTTGAGACGAGGAATTTTAGGGCAGTTATTGATGGCATGCACAACAACCTCAAACAAAGTGCATGGAGGTGTCAACTTTGGAGGCTTAGGTGCTGGAGCTTCTTAGGTAGCCTTGTCCTTAGGTTCCTTCTTCTTGGCTTTGCCCACCTGTCTGAGTGCTTTCATAATAAAAGTGGGTTCCTGTTGAGGTTTTCGTGGAACTAGAGCAGCCACAGGGGTCATAGGGACCATTTGAACTAGGGTCAAAGCGTGATATGGTCTGAGCTGACTAGGCTTAGTGCTGGGTGGAGGATCAATGTACCAATCTGGGATCCCCAAATTCATATTAGGGAGACTCAATGAAGCCATGATAGGGACAAAAATTATTTGAATATGAAGAAATAGGAAAGTTATTTGTCTTGTAGGGTAATGTCCTAGTGGTACAACTCCTAGATGGTTAATACATGGAGGAATAGTTCCTGATCAGAACAAAGGAGAGGCACCCAGAAAAGGAGGAGGGCTTCGAGGGGTAGATTTGGATGGCTCAGATGAGATGGTAACAATAGGATGTTGAGAAGCTGGTTTTTCAGTATATGTACAAGACTTCTTTTGAGTAGCCACTGATTCTTGTAACATGCAAAAACTCAAAGAGCTAGGCTCAAATATTGGAGGGGGAGGACCAGAAAAATCACTCAAGAAGGTGGAATCTTTGTAGACTCCGGGTGAAAGACTAGTGAGAGGGGTGGAAGACTGCTTGGTGGACATCGATGAGATAATGGGCTCTGGGGAGGTTAAGGATGATGGCTCATAATATGTCAACTAATCAATAGTGACGATCTTCCCTTCATGGGGGAAACACATCTTGTGAAAAACTGTAGATGCAACAACTGACATGGCATATGTGTAACTATGATCCAAGACAACATTGTAATCTAGAGGGGCATCTATAACCTCAATGTCTACATTGACATTCTTTCCTGCAAGGTTCACTAGACAATTGTGATAAATGCCGAGAGACTAGGAGGGTAACTGTCCCAAGAATGCAAAGTGATGGTGGATGCGACCAGTTCGGGTGACTTGAGTTTCCTCCAAACAACAATGAACATCCTGCAGGTGGATGTTCCTTCATTAATAATACATTGAGAGATGATGGAATTACAGACTTGGACTGGTATCTCGAAAGCAACAGATGGAGGTAATGGAGGATGTTATGACACATCAATAAGGAAGAAAACAAAACAATCATCTGAAGGATCTACTACACCCAAAGTAGTTAGTAGAGATTTTTTATTTAGATGGGCATGACTGGAGTACCTTCAGTGTCAGCATGGGAGTAGGTGATTGTGCCAAGTCATCTACTATATTGTATGTATGGGAAATTCGGTTAAAAGCCACATTATGACATAATGGTCCCTTGAGGATCTTGGGAATTGACTCAACTTTAGGTTTAGGGATTTGTAACAAACCATTTGGTTTCGTGAAAGGCTCAGTGGATGCTTTAGTTTTTGTCCCAGTTGTGGACAAATTCAACGGTTTGTTGTATTGACGTGACTGAGTTTGCAAGTTGACATTATAGGTTTTGATCTAGTCAAAATTCATCATGAGGATCTTGTAGTCACTAGGACCAGAAGGTTGGGGAGGGTGGGCTTCTCGACCTTGTTGAGGTTGAGTGGCAACAAATCCTTACTGGGGGAAAGGATTTGTGAGCACGACTGATTGAGATGGCATAGGATTCTAAGGTGATTGCTACATGGGCAATTGACCTCTAGAAGCTACTTGGGCTTCCCACATTTGGCACATCTTGGGTAAGATGGGAAACTCATGAGTATAATGGAAATGTACACCACAACCTACACAAGGCTTGTTCTTATGAATAACCTTGTTCTTCTCGGGTTGGTTGCCCTCTTGCTAGTTGTTGGTGTTAGATTGGTTTTCTTGGGGTTCATTAGGTTGATTACATTGGTTACCCTAATTACCCTTGCTACCCATCCCCATATTATTTTTCTTTGAATTTTGGGGATTGGCCACACTCTTTATGCATATAGTTGACCCTGAAGGGGGCGATTACTGTTGGGGCTGAGGATGAATGGGAGACTGCGGTGCTAATGCCTGAGGGGTTGGGGTGTGCAACGACGCATAGGTGTAAGATGGTGAAGGTGAAATGGTCTGGTAGATAGGTTGAGTGCTAGTTGGCCTTGACATTTTCTGATGTGGTTGGGTGAATGAATATGAGGTGTTTTGTCTTGAATACATGTTGATTGTAGGAAGGGTATGAGTGTTAGAGGAACTGGTGCCACCCTATGGATAGCCATAACTCTGCTGAGTCTATGACAAAGGATGTGAAATAGCTCCATCGATACCATCAATGATGTGATATGCCCCTGGTGCACTGGCACCACCAGGACGAGGGAGATTTGGTATAAAGGTATAGACATAACCAAACTGAGGATAAATCATGTCATATCTTAGAGTATTCTGGGGAGCTTCTTCCTCTATCTGAGGAAAGTGAGATGTGACATCTTTCGCAATGGGCGCTAAAAGAGTCCTAAGAAACTAGTCGAGTTAGACATGGTCTTCGAAGGAAGGAGCACAACACATGCTCTTCCTTCTACACCATTCTTGGACATGGATGGAAAGACGAGTGGGAGAGTACTAATGAAATGTGTTCAAGAGTTGTGTACTGGTGTCGTATCGGAGAGGTAACTGAAATATAAAATGAGTGTTTTAGTGAGTGTTGCAAAAGTGGAATGATAAGCAGAGGGCTAGTCAATGTATCACTTCACATCATCTCTAGTAAGCGTGCGTTGGAACAACCGGAGATGAATGGAGTCATCATTGATGGAATTAGACGAAGACCACATATGGAAGGAGTAGACATGATTTGTGGGGTCCTCCCTAGAGTTACCCTCAAAATTTGGAATGTCTGAGGGAATCCTAGTAAGCATAGCTATCCAACCAGCATCATGGTCTATAGGGTCATTTATCAACTCACTAAAATCTGGTAGATTTAACCCAACCATGAAAGGTAGAAATGGAATGGTTCTTGCAATAGTTCTGCTAGATGTGACAGACAGAGTAGAACTCGCACCAGCACCAAGATTGTTTCCTGCACCTACAGTGAGTCTTGACATGATGAAGGTATGCGATGAGGGAGGCTCAGAATCAGATGAGGAATAAGATGAACTAAATGAGGTATGGCAACTCGGGGGAGGATGCAATCAAACACTACGGGGAGGAGTAATACACCCAAGTGGAAACTGGGGATGAATGCATAAAAGGCTCCATGAAAAATGCCTTGGTGACACAATGGTTGTAAGACACAAGTGACATGGAAATGGTGAAGGGAGATAAACAAAATGTCTCTATCTCTATTTGGGGAGATAAATTATTTAAGTTAAGTCTTTGATTTGTGGTGTAAACCAAGCGACCTTCTCTTAAGGTGTGCTTGTGTGTGCAAGTGTGTTTATTAACTAAGCCTAGATCATGTTTTAAAAAAGAAAAAGATTGTTGAAATAAAGTAAAATTATAAACAAAAAATGAACGAATAATCAACTATATAAAACCCCACTTAAACTGGGTTTGCAAACATTGTGCTAGTTGGTGGCGAAAATAACTAAAAACACACTAAAAAGGCCAAGATATCAAAGCGTCAGTGTGACTGGGATCAAATGACATGATGCTGCTGGAAAGTGGTGCAACAACAACAAAAAACCAATCAGGAAAATCACTGCAAAGATAGGGAGATGGATGTGAAACCTAAGGAAAAATGTGGCACCCTAAGGTAAATCACCAAAGAAGGTTTAAGAGGAAACTTTGGATGGAAAAAACCTATCTGTGAAGATCTAGAGAAGGAAGTTAGAGATATGGAAAATATGGTTGAAGGTTCTACAAGAACTCAGACTTCTTACTTGGCTAAGCTCCTCCTATAAAGGTGGAAGCATACTAGAAGCCATAAGGGGCTAAATTCCACTTCGACAAGTGAAACAGATTATATAAAGGCCTAATAAGGCTAAGACAATGATCACCAACCCAATAGACTGCTCTTGGAAAAACCCTGAAAAGATCAGAAAAATTCCCACAAAACATAAAATCGCAGGTACATACATGATTCTTGGGATATCGCACTCTTTGGGCTAGAAAGTGCGCTCCGGACCTCCAAATAATAGGTTTGGGGTAGAAAAGTGTGATTTTTTCTCCTCAGTTCTTGGGTGGCAAGTCTCAGAAAAATTTGTTGTCTCTGTCGCGACTAGTTCTTATGACCTGCGGAAATAACCAGAAAACTTGCAGGACTGAGAAATTTGATTGATCTAGGGTTAGAATGCTAGTAAAAAAATTAATAGATTGAAAAAAGAAAAAACCTAAGCTGAAAATTGAAGGTCACCCACGTTTCTGAATCAAAATTAAAAACGCAGTGGAGTCGCCATCTATTGGTGACAATTAGAAATTCCCCAGTTGAGTTACCCTCTTATCGAGAGTGTATGAAAATAAATCACTTTAGCTTGTGGATGAAAAACAACGTCAACATTAAAAATGCTTTTTAAAGAGTATATTTCTGCAACAAATGATAGAAACAAAACCTGCCAAACCCCTGATCTATGCAACATATATAGTTAAACAACATAATGGAATAAGAAAATAAGTGCAAGTAACTCCAATAATCCAATGCAAACCAGATATATAAAGAATATATTTTATTAAACGACACCTGCGAAGGGAACAAATAATGTTACCAGTCCCCCTCTATGGGATGGGTTCTTGAATATCCTCAATGTCTTAACCTTTTGTAGAGTCTCTCTCCTCTATAATGTGTAAAACCTAGCAAACAAAATGTTTGAGCTCAATGAGAACTCAAATGAAAAAAAATATGGTGTGCGAAAATGATAATAATTAGAGCTACAACAATGAGTGCAATAATGAAAATGATAAAAAATTAAGAATGAATGTAAAACCCTTCTATTTATAACAAAATATTAGCTTATTCTCAAATAATGGGAAATAATAAAATATTATTAACCAAATTCTACACTTAACCATTTGGAATATTTTATTATATTTTGGTTGGAGGGAAAAAGTATTTAAATTGGTTAAATACTTTTATTTAGAAATAATAAATAAATAAATGATTTACTTATCATATCAAGAAATATGGTTAAGGAATAATAAACAAATAATGATTTATTTAAGTATTCCTAGGGGATTTAGTCAAACTTGACAAGGAATAATAACTAATTAGTGATTAATTAATTATTCGTAGATAAAAATAAGATAATTAATGGTTTACCTATTTATTTATTAGAACTGGGTCAAATATGACGAGGAATATTAGTTAAACAATAGTTTAATTAATTATTCGTATAAGAAAATTAAATAAATAATGACTTGTTTAATTATTATTCATGGGTTTAATCATAAATGACTTAACAAATGTGGTTTATTAAGTAATTTCTTATAGTGAAAGAAATTTTACTATGGTAAAATTGGTCGTACATGGCGTATTTCAATCGATCTAGTAAATCATGGCTAGATGATCAAATTTTGGTGATAACACTAGTATGTCATAAATGAATACAATAAAAAACTTGTCCAAATAAGGACAAAACATGCTATTCATCAAACACATGAATGTAGCTGGATGATTAGTCAAATTGAATGGAACAATAAAAAACTCATATTGCCCATACTTGGTCCTAAACGCAATCTTGAATATATCCTCTTTCTTGATGCATACCTGATGGTATCTTGATCTCAAGTCGATCCTAGAGAAAATTGTTGCTCTCTTTAGCTGATCCAAAAAATCATCAATCTTCGGCAAAGGGTACCTATTCTTGATTGTTACCTTGTTCAATTGCTTGTAATCAATGCACAATATAATAATACCATATTTATCCTTTACAAAAAACATTGGTGCGCCCCAAGGTGATACATTGGGTGTGATGTATCCTTTGTCCAAAATTTCCTTTACTTCCAACTTCAACTCTACCAGCTCAGGTGTGATAATCCTGTAAGGTGCTTTCGATGCTGGACCTTCCCTTGAAACTAACTCAGTAGAAAATTACGCCTTCCTATGAGGTGGAAACTCTGAAATTTCCTCATTAAATACATCCTAAAATTGTTGTAATAATAGGTACCTGCTCAACACATCAGCATCCTCAACCTCCTTACCCTTGTCACTAGAAATGTGCACTACAAACATCACACAACCTTTTCTATGACTACACTTAGGTTACATAACGTAACCATCCTTACTGATGTAGGCTTCTTCTTTCCCTGCAAGGTCGTCTTTCCCCACTTTCATCCACACACTCAATGGCCTTGTCGAAGAAATCCACTTTGGTTCTGTGAAGGTATAGCCAATCTATACCCAAAATCATACTATACAATCCCAATGGAAATACATTCAAATGTGTTGCTATAGGCATACCATTTAACTAAAATGCAAAATATCTTACCCAATAGTGAACTCACTTCTTTGTACCTATATCCAACTGTACCAACCAATACTTTGTACAAACTTCTTTTCTCAAGCCACACTTATCCACTAGGTCAGGAATTATAGAACTATAGTTAGATCCAGGATCAATTAAAATAGAAACAACTTGATCACAAAGCTTACTATCCATCTCAATGATCAATGCCTGATGATCTATTTGCCTATTGTCCACAACTACATAAATCTGAGGAATTCTATGACCCACATTACCAAATATATGCACCTTCTGAGCACAATAGATCTGGGGTCTACCACTACTCTAATACTATCGACAATCCCTCTTACAATGATCCTTACCAGATATCCAATACTGCAATGGTTCCCTACCACCGCCTCTAGCCTACTTCTCTCCATGTCCCTTTTTAGTTGTATTGAATCTCTTGTAAGGAACTGCATTATCTTTCTCACTTGCATCTTGAGGTCGTCCTCACTTTGGTGTCTATTTTCCTTTACATTTGTCATTTCTCTTCAAGTCATTTTTTGGCTCAACCTTCTGCTTTTACTACTCATAACAATGCGTCAACTTTCATATGGACTCCTTCAACAATCTAGGCTCATCAAACTCAATTTGGTCTTTGTATGCAACTGGAAATCCACAAATGACTCTCTGAAATTTAGCCTTCTCCTCTCTGACACATATCTCATAAACTCTGAAAATATGCTAGTATACTCCTCATCTGTCATAGAAACCATCCGCAACTCATAAAACATCTTAGCTCTATCATCATAATACCTCTTAAACAAGTACCTCTTCTTGAAGATCCTCTCAAACAGATGCCAAGTGAACTCATCCTCATGTATTTCCATGACATTGTTCACATATTCCCACCAAATATCCACTTTATCTTTGAGACTGAAAAGGGTTATCCTTGCTTTCATGTTTTTTGAGTAATCATGCAATCTAATGAATTTTTGCATGCCAAGCAACCAAGCCTCCGCATCCTGGGACTTATTCATCTCTACATCAAATTTAGCTGCCTTTTCCTTCTTGAACTCATCCATAAAATGTACTATATAATTCCTCTTGTATGGATGATAATGATGATGATCATGATGCTTATCAGAACCAGGACTAGAATAATACCTATGTCTAGTGCCTCTCCTATTTGGAGTGTCCAAAAACCTACCATCTCTAATATTATCATATCTATACGACTGATGTCTACTATGAGACCCACTGCCACATGCCCCATTATTTCTATCCTCATGTCCATGGCCAATCCGAAGAGGTCCTTATCGTTGCAAATTTAACAAACTCTGAAGTAATATTGCATTCACCTCTGCTTGTGTCTTTTATGCCTGCATGATTTTGTCATTGTCTTCTTTGCAACACCTTATTTCTTCCTTCAAGATTCTCAATGTGTCCACTAAGTTAGAAGAGTTCCCTACAACACACTTCCCATCTGCTTCATAGGGAGATTCTATGTAGTCGACCACCTTGTTGGCCATTTGATCTCTTTCTTGCAAGGCATACTATGTCAGCTATACCAAATCACCATAAATCAAGGTACCTTATTATTTCCAAGAAAACTAGTGTCCATTTAGAGCTGCTAGTCCCACTAAGACGGGTAGCTATCTTAGAAACAAACAATTCAATGTTACTTGTATTTTCCTTTATGAGAGATAGATGAGAGAGAAGTAGAGAGCACCAACCTTAGTCTTTTGCTTGGCTCCTTACTTGTTTCCTCCCTCATTTGATAGAGCTTTGCCACTCCTTCCTCAATTGCAAGGAAAATTTTAGGAACCCCCCATAAATTTATATGTATAATAAATGGGTGAATCTCCATGGTATATAGGAAAAATGGAAGGAAACTTTATCAATAATATAATATATATATATAATTTTTTGACAAATCTCTTGCCAGGCATGGCGAATATTTTACTCAATTATAAAGTCTTGTAAGATCTTGGCGAGTCTTTCACTAAATAATAAAACTTTGTAAAGTCCTAGTGAATCTTAGCATTGTGAACTCTTAGAGAATTTTTTGAGAAAGTATAAAACCATATATGGAAAGAGCCACATGGTGGTAATATCACTATTTTTCTTTTCACATTTCCATGACATGGAACTTGTTTATAAAATTATAAAAAAGCCAACCAAGTCCCTTATAATATGAAAGTAAGCTTATAACAAAGTCGGATACCTCTACTATGCTTGTCTTCCTTCAAGTGTCATAGCTGCTATACTTAACACTGTGAATCACAACTCTCTCAGAACTCAACTCTATAGTGTAATTAAAACCTTTGGAAATTGAATCTGACAACTCTATAAAAAGGATTAGTGAAATAGAAGATTTTGTGAATAAGCCCACTAACTATCACTGCTAAACAATCAATCTAGACTATGAAGTCTTCCATCTTGATCACAATCGTGCTCACGATCAAGGGAGTGCGACCACCTGGCCTGACATAATGGCCATCATCGCTTCCAATAATCAACAACCACCTTGCAAGGACATGCTAGCTCATGTCCCATGAATTCTATTCATCAATCTTAACTTATATAAATCTTATAAAGATAATATTATAATCCTCTCTAGATTCACTGTTAATACAAGGGTAAAGGAAATTTTCTAGCTCAAGGCACTGGCCAATACCAACTTTGGTGTTTGTGACCCCTTTGTGCGGATGTACCTACCCTGCCCTATTGGGTTTCTACCTTCTAACATAGTTTAAGGATCAAAAGACTTTCCAATCTTCCTACTCCATTAGACACACTTTATATGCTATACATAGTGAACGGAAAAGAAGCATTATAGAACACACAATTTCACAGAAGGAAGAAAAATCTTAGCCATTTCAATATCAAAATCTTAATCACTGATTAATAAAGAATAAGAAGTAGTGTAAGGAATTGTTCCAAGTTATTTATTTACAAGTTGTAAAGAATGTAGTGGAATGAAAATATTACTTAGGCAACCCTTCAATATTTTCTACTAATATTTATGTGCATGTACATATGAAATTAAGAGCATTGTTGAATACAAAGTTTCCTTTTCTCTTGCCTCCATTTTGACAAATCAGTGTGAAATCAGTGTCACTTTGAATCTCCTTTCCTGTGTGGATGTTTTGATAAATCAATGTGAAATCAAAGTCACTTTGAATTTCCTTTCCTGCGAGGGGTCACATCCACAGTTGATTAGTAAATGATAATATACTATATATTATGTTCAAGAAACTGACTGCAATCTACAGTGGAAACGAGACCTCAATTCTTATTTTGAATTTGAATATCTCAGGACAACATAAGGGATAAAAATGCATATGGCCTTAGTAGCTAGAAAACAATCACTCCATCATTACAAGACCACCTAGATTTTGACACTTAATCTAAATAATCGCACTAGTTGCAGTGCTTATTTGCATTAACACCATGGAAAAGCAACAACAATGTTTCAAAGCACACTTACTGGAAAATTTGTAACGTTCCGAGAATATTCAATGATAGCATCTAAAACTTGCAGGTATGGTGGGGAAACTAGGGAACCCAAATCTTGGAAGATATCTCATACCAAATCTGAGAAAAAAATAAAAAAGGGAAAAAATCAAAATCTATAAATCAAGCAATGAATTGTTTACAAATCAAATACAATTCCTTTAACTAACAGTTAAACTGTGGTGATATATTTAAATATTTAGTAAGAGGGGAACTTCAAGCCATGGAATATCACCTTTGTCATTACTGTCATCCCTCACTGACTAAGATTACAAATCAATACTTATGAAAAGATTGTAAGAAATTCTGTGAAATAGTAAAGCATAACCTCTATTTTCAAGCAACAAAATCAAGACATTGTTACATCAAGAGCCATAATTGATACATAATCAATGAATTAAGTCCTTGTATGGCACAGGCTTGTTTCACAACCTCTATTTTCTCAATAACAAAATCAAGATATTGTATGTGGTTATTGCCAAAAGGAAACTGCGTTCTAATTTGGAAGAGGATCTTATCAAAAGACATGGATTTATTCAAAGCTACAAAGCCTAATGGGTTACTGAAAAATAAGTTGGAATATGGGATCATGATACTTAAATTGAAAAAATATGCTTTCCTTTTAGAAACATTATAGTTATACAATGTTTTTTGAAAGCATTAGAATTTGAAATTGGGCCTTTCTATCAAGACAAATTTCATTAACAGAATGTACTTTCCTACCTGAAACATTGTAGATATCCAAGAAAAACTTGAAAAGCATAAGAGAACTTAGCATAACGTACTTTCTTTCCTTCCTTAACATTCTTAAAGAGTTGAGGTTCCCCAAGTCATCAGGTAACTTTCGAAGGAAATGACAGTTAGTAATAGTCCAATTCACAACTGAAGATGTTTCACAAATACGAGCGGGCATCTCATCCAAATCACAAAAGTGCTCTAGGTTAAAATCTAGCATTATTGGAAGCTTAATGCTCGACTAGGTGTTATTGAACCCAAACATTTTTCCAATATTCACTAAAAGCTTAAAGATAGCTTCTCTAAGTTCTACATGACTTTACTATGCTCTTGAAGTGGGGGCACATGTAGCCTCTCCAAGTGAAAAGTCTTAAACTAAGTGAAGATAAGGCTGATAGATCATTCAGTGTGTGTGGAACTCTTTAACCCATAATTGAATACTATGTCTCTCTTGAACCCATAATTGAATAATATTAGGACTTTGAAATTTTTCATGGAAGTCAAAAATGTTGGAAGAAAGTATTTTCTCCCAAAAAAGAGTAAAACTAAAGCCTCTGCCTCAGGACAATTGATGTCACACCACTAATACTTCTCCATGGAATTTTTATAGGTAAACCACAAATGCATAATTCCATTAGAATATTGTGTTTATTGAATACAAAAATGAAATCATTGCATTTTTTTAAAATATCTTTTGAAATCAAAATTATTGAAATTACAACCTAGTGGGTGTAGGATAAGAATTCCATTAGAATATTGTGTTTATTGAATACACAAATGAAATCATTGCATTTCTTTATAATATCTTTTGAAATAAAAATTACCAAAATTACAACCTAGTGGGTGTAGGATAAAATTCACCCATATCATTCACAGAAAGCATGAGAAAAAACCTAATACTATATATAAAACCAAGAAAAATCAAATTGATCACTTCTAGGGACCTCGTAACCACCCTACCAATACACAAGTATGTTCCTATTTACAGTTAGAAAAATTACCCAATTACAATCTAAAAAACCTAATACTATATATAAAACCAAGAAAAATCAAATTCATCACTTCTAGGGACCTCGTAACCACCCTACCAATACACAAGTATGTTCCTATTTATAGTTAGAAAAATTACCCAAATTACAATCTGTTTACTTCAGCCTATGTTGGAAAGTTATAGACGGATGACTAGTGCAACCAATCCATTCCTTTTAGCCCTGGATTTGTTTCAATTTAAAACAGAAGTATACAAATATACTTGTCCAATGTTTATGCTTTAATCATTCACCTTAAGATGTTTTTACAATATAATTTCCTAAGTCTATTTAATATCTTCATTATCATGAAAACCAACCTATATCCATCTTAACTCCACATCTACCACTCTTAGGGGGATGAAATCTATTTATCCCTCTGAGCACTTGGTAGACCCAAAATTAAGATGGATCTAACATGATAGAATTTCCCCTTTAAATAGTATATGCTCACATGAATACCATGGTATTACCATGGGTCAATACCATGGGTTATCATAGACGTGGAGCTTAAAAATTACTATTAGTAATTTATAAAAATTAATAACATTAATAGCTGATTTTTATTTTAACCAAGCTAAAATGTTTAACGTACATTAAATTACAACATCCACTTTTACTCTTATCCACCAAGCCCGGAGAGGATCAAATAATTTTTCACTCTATGCTAGTTTTCATATCACAATATTTGATACCTCTCGAGGGTTAAGATCCAGAGTAAAGATGGATCTATGTTGGTTTAATTCCCCCATTTAAATAGGCTACATTCCAGGTGAATACCATGGGTCAATACCATGTGCCATTTTGGTGAATACCATGGTTCAATACCATGTGTCATTTTTATTTTTATTAATACTAATATTAGGGTTAATAATGTTTTTTTGCATGGTATTAATAATAATCTAGCCCATGGTATTTGTCCCATAGTATTTTGCCCATAGGTTTCACCTAAATATAACGTATTTTTTTAGGGTTCGTAAATATAAGGTGACTTATGGAGTAAATATAAAAAGAAATGTTTTATTTTTTTACCATACCTCTCGTTTATTTATATTTTTATTAATTTACCATACCTCTTTTACAAATATGGTATTTGGACCATAGGATTCACTTAAATAAAACCTCTTTTTTGAGCCTTCATAAATAGAACCGGGGTTATGGACTAAATATAAAAAGAGGTTTTATTTATTTACCATACATCTAGTTTATTTATATTTTTATTTATTTACCATACCTTTTGAGTAATATATTTTTACTTTTTTACACCCTTTCATGTATATAAGGTGACTTATGGAGTAAATATAAAAAATGTTTTATTTATTTACCATACATCTCATTTATTTATATTTTTATTAATTTACCATACCTCTTTTATAAATATGGTATTTGGCCCATAGGATTCACTTAAATAAAACCTATTCTTGATGGAAGCTTCTAAGTCCTAATTTCGAGGGCTAAATTCACCTTTTTTACCCTCTCCCTTAAAATAAGGTGGGCTATTTGAGGTGATTTGTAAAAATGTACTATGATACAAAATATTCGTCCACTAAAAATTTAAAACCCCTTAATTTTGCCAAAGGCGAACATTCGCCCCTAAAATTTTCCATGCTCACTTGTCCTGCTTCAAAGAACACCTGTAAAGTCAAAGCAACAAAATACCATCAAAGCATAGAGATCTATAACCATAAAAAATATAGGATCAAATGTACATTAACCATACACATGCATAGATACAAGATTCAGAGATATACAAGTATATGGAGGAAAACTCAAATAGCTTTATTGATAGAGGTAGTAGAAGAAGGGATTACAACCTAGCTATCTGATCCAGCACGATCCTCCCAGCATTAAATCCCTCTTCACCTCATGAAAAGACTAGATCACCCAAAAATACAATGTTTCACAGAGAAACCAATAGCACTTCCTTACAAAATACAAAATTCCAGCCTCTGGATCTCTAGGATGAGGGATCCATATATAGATATTTGTAGGGGGTGAGTTAGCTTTTGGGGTTTTGATTAGTGTCATTTCTTTGATATTTCTTAGTTCCACTTGGATATTTCATGATCTCTTACTCATCCTTGGGCGAATTTAAAGAGGAAAGTGTCAAATGAGCAATTTCTAGAAGATTCTCTGGGTTTCCACCTAGAAAAATATCTCTACCATTTGTTTGCTCTCGCTCATCACACCCTACAGAAGGGATTTTCAATGTGCATCACACCCTCTATGTGTAACAGGTGAGATGCATTGCACCCTCACCATGGAGCAGTCTATATGGTCCAGTTTTGACCAGTTCTAAGCAGTTTTTCAGGGAGAAATTCTGGGAAATGATGTAATCAGCTGACCTTGTTCCTTTAGGGTATGAAATAAAACTTTTAGGGGTTTAAAAGCCCTTGGTTTATGGACATATGTGATTGGGGTGGTAGTGCCCAAATATGTCTATAACACTTGCCCCCTCAAGCATGAGGTCATAAATCTTCTGATGTCCGGTGAAATGCTTTATCATGAGGATCCAAGATTTTTCGAACTAGAAGGTGACCTGTAATAAGATACAATACAATACATTATCTTCATAATGTTTTCATGGTCTAGCTGAGGCTGGCATTCCCATGCTTAGCTTTATAAATTCATTTTCATGTACATAGGACAAACAATCGTCTGTGTGGCAGACTGATGATTCTAGTAGAGCCATCATCCTCTAGCTTGGATGATTACCCGTGTAGCTATGATCTATATTTGATGTCTTTATTTTCTTGAATATATCGTAGCCTGGATGGATGAAACTAGATCCGGAGTCTTCAAACTTGTTCAATCTTCGTCCAAGGTACAATTTGATCCATGTGAAAAGATGTTCTAATTTCAAACATGGAAAGACATCACCTGATTACCAGCCAATGATGAAAGCTATTAACAGGTGTGAGAGGAATCACCAAGAATGATAATGACCCTCAAGGTATTGCAATACAATTAATGTGGTGTGAATGCATGAGCCAATGTTGAACACTGTGCAAAATCTTTCAATTGAATGCCATTGATGTAAACCTATCGCCGGAAGTGAGAAACTCGCCATTGAGGCATCAAAGCTTCAAAGTACTGAAAGGGTTGTTCCTAGGTCAACTTCTTGGATAATGAGTAGATGTCGACAAGAAGTGACCAGTCATACGAGGGCATTAATGAATCCTACATCTACAACAAAAAACGGAGAAAATGATTTTGTGGAGGTGAAAACGATCTGATGATACAAGGTTCAGGGTGGCGGTAATGAAAAATGGAGCAAGAAGGTATTGTAGTGGATGAGGCATTAGCTGGGTTGGTGAATTGTCTAAGCAACCTCTCTTGAACATATCAGCAACACTGAAATGGATTGGTAGCATTAACCCCAAAAATAGATGGTACGGAGGACCAATGGTGATATGACTGGTGAACAAAATAACCCAACCCGACTCGATCATGGTGATGGATTGAAAGTGTCATGTTCAAGAGCAACCTGCTACAAATAAAGTTCTTCAAGTTTTCTTCCCAATTTTTCCCTGGTCATTGCTGACCAGTACCTCTTTATTTTTGTCAAGCTTGAGGAGGATAACATATGCTTGTTCTATAATTTTCCCTTCGGGCAAACCTATTGTTATGTTTTAGCGAGCCTAGCGATAGTGAAACTCGCTCTTGTCTGTATTGGACAAGTTTGTCACTATTGTTTTAATGAGTTTAACAACAAATATAACTCCGTCCTTTTCAGTTTTAGAGAGTCTAAAAAGATATGGAAAGGAAACTCCAGTAGTCCTTTTTCATAGTATAATCCCTTAAGTCCGAAAAGGTATAAAATAATATGAAATGGATGACTTTTCTGATCACTTTAGCAAGCCGAAAAAGACAAGTGCTCAATATTTTTGTGTAACGATCCCTCAGGTCCAAAAATATTAAAATATAGAGGAGGGATGGAACTTCCAATCACTTTAACGAGCTAGAGAGGCCAATTTCTCGGCAATCTTTTTATATCTTACGAATCTAAAAAGAGCTTAAAAGAGACTCATTACTTCAAAACACTTTAATGCGCTGGAATGCTCGACAATCTTTTCATATTTAATGAGTCTAAAAAGGGTTTAAAGGAGACTCATTACTTCCAAACACCTTAACGAGCTAGAATGCTCGACAATATTTTCATTTTTAATGAGTCTGAAAAGGGTTTAAAGGAGACTTATTTTTGAGGAACGAGTGATATTTTCGGGTAACAGCTGGTTCCAAGTAAGTTTGGAACTTTTCAATCACAATATTGTAAAGAAGGTGGCTAACAGAATCACTCCTGGTAGTTGTTCCTCAAAAGGGTAAACAATCAAGTGGAGGCATATGATCGACTAAAAAGTGGAGGTGATAGTAAGAACATGACCAAGGCACAAAAGATGATAGTGATGCAATCACAAAGGTTATTTATCGAAGGTGGGTTCATTTTTTAATGAGCCTGAACTCTGGGGGAACATATGCTCATCACTAGGTTTATTTTCTAACAAGCTTGAACTTCGCACAAACCTGTTCATGCCAATTGTATAATAAGGATGTCTCTCATTGGTAGGTTCATTTTTTAGGGAGCTTGCCCATGCGAAACTTTGCTCTGATCCTTTTGTATGCAACCTAGGAATGACCAACTACTCTCCTAGGGGTTAAAGAAATACTGAAGTTAGGTAGCATAGTTTCGTAGAAATGTCTCCTTTACTTTGCCATCACTGTCAGTCTAGGAAAAGGTGAATGGTTGACCAGACCAATCACCTAACTGAAGTAGTTGAAGTTAGTAAAAACTGCGGGGTTAGAGTCATGTTGGTCGCTTTTCACTTGCATAAAAAAGGTTTGAATGCCTCCAGATATAAAGAAAAGTAGAGTTTCCAGGTTACGATATGGAAGTCCTTGCATTAGCAAAGATTGTTTCGTCCATGGAGAAAACAAAACACTTCCTTGGCTCTATCCATTGAAATAGACAAAGGTGAATGGTGTGAGCTTCTAATCACATAACCTTCAAGAAGGGAATCTTATTCTAGACTGATGCCATTTTCCTAAACAGATAGGTGTGTCATATTGGTCATATATCCTACGAGGAAACATATCTTATGTCTGAGGTTTTCTTGTTGAAATAGGCCAGGGCGCATGCCCCCTGGGTTTCGTCACATTCACCAAATCACTCAAGATCATCAGGTGGACAGAATAGAGGTTGATGAGACATTCCTTGCGTAAAAAGACTAGTTAGGGATGGAATTTGACTAGTAGCTGTGTTTGAATAGGGGAATGAAAGTTAGTCAACGAGCTAGACCATTCTGCCTTCATACAGGAAACAGATCACTCGAAAGAGTGAGGAAACAATAGCTCCCATGCTATAAATGTAGTCACACCCAAGGAGTAGATTGTAATATAGAGGCCTTTTAGACTACCATCATGTTTAGATGAACAATTTTCCTTCTCAAAGTTATAGGGAAATTTGGAAGGATCCCTAATAGTCAACTGGTTCCTTTATTGAAGCCTGACAAATTTCAAATCTTTGGCAGAAGCAATGGCAAACCAAGCTCTTTCCAAGTAGTTGAGGAAAGGATACTCATGGAAGCCCCTTCATCTATGATAGTGCCAACCATGATCATTCTGTAAGCTTGTACTATGATCCGGAATGGCACATTAAATGGTAGGCGGGGTCTCGCTAGTAGATTCCAATCAAAGGAAACGACTAGATTGCTTGGAGGAGGGACCATATAAATGGCTGTATGAATCTCTTGAACTGAGGAACTTCCTTACTACGATAAAGGAGCGGGTAGATTGCCCCCATGTTGATCAAATTTTATGTTAACAAAAATAATTTGAACAGTGTTAATCTCATTTTCTCTGGAGATTTTATCACCTGAAGGAGAACCTTCTGAAGGCAAGACTGGGTCGACTACCATCTCGACCTGTTGACTTTGGTCTGGTGTGGACTCAAAGGGTTTATCTTCAATGATAGGTGTTTCAACCGACAACAGAGGTGTGTCAGTCTAATTTTCAACTAGCGATGGACTTGGTAAGAGATTCTTGTATCCAGGAGGAAGTCGATGCGGTGAAGTAGGACGAATATCCAAGACTTTGTTAGCTTCATCCAGGAAAGGACAACGGTGGAGGGCATGATTAGTTTCACACAGCCTACAAGGAAATTTAGGTCTTCCCTTTGTCCATTGACTTCGTTTTCACTAGCTGATGGTGTACTCTTAACATGATCGACAAAGGTTGAAGACACCAGATTGTGCAAACGGGGAGACCAGTCCCTTAAGATCCATGGGATGCAAGGACAATCTCGATGATAGTGGTCCCCTTTACAAATGACACATGGAGATTTAGGTTTGGATTGTGCAGCGTATGGATTTTTGCCAGACGATGTACAATTGCCCCCTTTCACCGTTGGCTTCTGCTTCTTCTTCTCCTTCCCTTTCTTCTTCTTTACAGTAACTTGGTTTTTAGTGTTACTAGCTTCACCAAGTGAAGAGGAATAAGGAGAGGGAGAAACAAACGAAGTAGAAGGGGTGGGGGGGGAACTCTAGTATCATCTAGTTACTGATTTGATTACTCAGGGATTATTGTGTTTTGAACGACAAAGGTCGAGAATAGCCATACTGGCAGGCCAATTGTCAATCCTAGAAGGGACAATGTAGCCATGTAAGGGGCACCAATATCTCCCTAAGAAGAGAAAGGACTAGGATTACCCCCAAGGGGAAATCCTTGATTGGTGGACTCCATTTTTGCGACCTAAGACCAATGAGGGAACAATGATGTTATTCTAATTAAAATAAATTTTATGCCGCTTTGACACAACTTTCTTTTTCAATTTTTAAGCGTCGAGAAAAAGCTAAATATGACTCTAGTTGCCTTCAATTTTTAATGATCTTGAAGTGACAAGTGCTCAGACGGACCTTTTCTTTTAAGGAGTCTGAAAAGGTATTAAAGTGACTACTTTGTAAATCTGGATAGAGGGATTAGCAAACCAATCACAAAACTACAATATACTTTTACGTACGACAATCAATATTCCCGAATGCTATGTTCAGTGCATTGCGATCGATAGGGCGGCAGACATGGCTGCCTAAGGATAAACGATATAGCCTATTGTGGTCTCCCAATATATACTCGATGTTATGTGGGAGCACAAGTTCGTACTGGCACTTGTCATATCAAAGAGGAGGAATCACCCAACCTACAACGAAAATGATAGTTACCAGGATTTACGATGCCAGAATACGTCTCTAGCCTAGACTTCTAGATGTTGTGCGTTAGGTTCCAAAGTGTTTTTACGTTCATTGAGGTTTATTTTACAGTTTATCTTTCTTAAGAAGTTTCCCTTTCAAGGTTCACCATGTGATGTAGATATACATTTCCTAAATATGCAATCTAAGAGGATAAATAGTTGTTTACTTTCTTTTAGCAATGAAAATCCTAGCTACTAAGGAAATAAGAGTAAGATTCTTTCAACATACAGCAGAGAGGACACACTAAATGCACTTTTCCTAAACCAATTTCTGCATGCAGTCTAAATGCAAATGCACATGCATGTATTTCTTTTTTCCATTTCCTTAATGTGGGAATGACAAAAATAAAATTAAGTACAGATCTGAACTACTTCTCTTCAAAGCGACACTTTAACAAATTCTTTTCAAAAATGAAAGGAAGACTAAGACAACACTTTAAATTTCGAAAGGAAAACTATTTTTGACACTTCAAATAATTGTTAACTCAAATCAAATAAAATGGCAAAATTTTAATCAACTATCTAAAAGAGGAAGACTTTACGACACTCTTTTCTTGACTGAAAACGACAGTTGCGACACTTTCAAATCAAAAGACAACAGTTTGATTAAGCTACTATTTGCAAAGGAGGACTGTAAATGATGAAAAATACATAAAAAAACATTCACAATTCCTTATCAATGGAGGCTGAATAATGTAAAGGAAGAAGGTTTCAACAGTGATATACTGATCATAGACAACAAAACTACTAAATAGAGCTAAAAATAATGAAGAAAAAACCAAAATCTGGAGGCAGAAAAAGTCTCACTCAATCATCGCACCTGTCCTTAAGGGAAATAGTGATTCATCTCACCTACAGTACATGGGAGGTGTGATGCATCTAGACTGCCAATGAGAGATAGTGCGATGGTACAGGGATGAGACTAAGCTCAGTTTTCACCCACAATTTATGGCTAAGTTCAGGGATTTAGGCTAAGCTTATGATAAACAATAAACAAAAAGTATAGGGGCTGATCTAATGAGGTTATTAAGCTACCACCAGGGTACTTTGGATGTTTGCAAGTCAAATGATCAGTTCATAAACCAACCTAGAGATTGACTAAAGCAGCGTTGATCTACTTTGTAGTTGCATAGCAAAAGCAGTTCGAAGGCTAGCTGGCTTAACTTTAGGCTCTATCTGTAGTTTTAAAGAAAACATCAATAACAAACAAACAAACTATTTGCTCCCCAGTGGAGTCACAATTTTGTTTCTAGGAAAACTAGTGTCCATTCAGAGTCGCTAGTCCCACTAAGACAGGTAGCTATCTTAGAAACAAACAATTCAAAGTTACTTGTGTTTTCCTTTATGAGATATAAATGAGAGAGAAGTAGAGAACACCAACCTTAGTCTTTCACTTGACTCCTTACATGTTTCCTCCTTTGATAGAGCTTCGCCACTCATTCCTCACTTGTCCCACTTCAAAGAACACTTGTAGAGTGAAAGCAACAAAATACCATCAAATCATAGAGATCTATAACCATAAACAATATAGGATTAGATGTACATTAACCATACACATGCATAAATACAAGATTCAGAGATATACAAGTATATGGAGGAAAACTCCAATATATTGATAGAAGTAGTAGAAGAGAGGATTACAACCCAGCTATCTGATCCAGCATCATCCTCCCATCATGAAAGCCCTCTTTCACCTCATGAAAATACTAGATCACCCAACAATATAATGTTTCACAGAGAAACCAACAACACTTCCTTACAAAATACAAAATCCCAGCCTCTGGATCTCTAGGATGAGGGATCCATATATAGATATTTGCAGCGGGGTGAGTCAGCTTCTAGGATTTTTATTAGTGTCATTTCTCTAATAGTTCTTGGTTCCACTTGCATATTTCACGATCACTTACTCATCCCAGGGTGAATTCAAAGAGGCAAGTGTAAAATGAGCAGTTTCTAGAAGATTCTCTGGGTTTCCACCTAGCAAACTGCCTCTGCCATTTGTCTACTCTCACTCATCGCACCCTATAGAACGGCTTTTTAGTATGCATCGCACCCTCTGTGTGTAACAGGTGACATGCATTGCACCCTCAGCATGGAGCAGTCTATATGGTCTAGTTTTGACTAGTTCTGAGCAGTTTTTCAGGGATAATTTCTGGGAAATGATGTAATCAGCTGACCTTGTTCCTTTAGGGTATGAAATAACACTTTTAGGGGTTTATAAGCCCTTATTTTATGGACATATGTGATTGGGGTGGCAGTGCCCAAATATGTCTATAACACTTATCATACTTATAGAGGATACCTTGTCTGCAAGATGAACAAATCAAGGTGATGCATGTACAACATAACCATAATAACATATAGACATATATCAATAAGTGCATCAATGCATAACCATCATGCTAACTAGGGTCCAATCGTCAATGCAAGGCGATATCAACAATGCATGATATGACCTCATGCATGACAACAACTAATACTCTAGTAGACACATTGCCTCATGCAACTATCAGCCTGCATAAGCAATGCCTAATCAACTACAGATATGCATAACCACATGTAGTCGAGCATAAGTGATCAATTATTGTAATCAACCTACAAGACTCATGCATGAAATCAAATGTCCAAGAATGCAACCTAATGTATAAGGATGTAATCAAGGTGCATATAATTATATAACTAGTCATATACTCATGATGATGCATTCTATAAAATTGACATCAAGTTACTCATGATAACCTTACTACTACCATGATCAATATGATGTAGTACAACAAGCACATGGAACACATGTGTAAGAGCCACACACGCAACTGACATGCATGCATGACCAACACATTCACCCATATCTGTAGCACCAGATATGACCTAAAGAGAGCATAACCATGCTCTGATACCAATATGTGACACGGCCTCCCAGGTCTACTGAAGATAACCATTCCAATCGAGGTAAACATGAGGAGAGATTCTACTACAATCAAATTCAGCCTCGCATGTCACCTTAAGGAAGTGGAATCAACAGAACATCATATATAATCATCCAACATAATCAACGGACCCCTTAGGAGACAAGACAACTACTCAGACATCCTGTCCTTGCATACCACTTCTATTCTAAAGCTCTTAGGTCATAGTCACTCTCATGCTATGGGTAAGGGAGTGAGCAGCAACATAAAGTCACTCTCAAAGGCCTACCTACCATTGACTGTGGTCTAGAATTTCCAATTTTGTGCTAGTGACCCCAAGATTTGAGCCACTTTTCTAGCACAGAATCCTGCGCTCTTCCCAGAACAATAACTTTCAAAAGTCACTAAAAACATGGTAACCATGTTGATCAATCAAAATTCACCCTCAAGACTAGGCCTGATCATCGCCAACTAGGACTGAAATTTTGTCAAAAACTTGGCACCAATGCAACCTATAGGTCTAGGGTACAAGACAAAGTAAATGACTTAAGGAACTTATGAAACATCATCAAAAGGATCACATCCTTCTCCATTGAACTAATATATTGTCAATTAGGTCTTGCATCCATCCATTTAACCGTTGCAAGTAAATATATGAAATAGCCATGACATGAACTAGTCCTTAAACCATTCTTATAACCAACATAAAACAATATAAATATCATAGATATGAAAATCATTAAATCCACATATAAATCAGTGAAAAAGTAAGAGAACTTATCTTTTATTAATCATAGGCAATCCAATGAGGTTCAAGACTTCCACGTATGACCATAGACATGGATGAACCAGATATCTCTTTCAGCTAGTCACCCCCATACCATATTCCAAGAATCAATGTGGGATTTCATAGAACAATCAATCCAAGAAAAATAAAGGGAATCCAGAGACCAAACCATCTCGACCGTCATCCAACCATGTTCACACCAAAACTAGTGCTTCGATCACAACTAAATGGAACTTGGAATGCCATTTGGAATCCTTCACTATACTTGAGTAATTTTCCATCTCCTTATCTCTCAGACTTTATCTCAATCGAAACCTAGAGTACTAGGCCCTAAACTGAGACTGCTCACTTAGGCTTTACCATGTATCCTACCAAACCAGTCAAGTAATTACTAGGCATTTGAGAATCAACCTTGAGACCACCTCCACCCCGGATTCTGAAATCCGCCGGAAATTCCAAAGTTCCAAAACTGATATAAACATCCCAACATACCATGGCATCTGGGAAAAGGCTAGGCTAGGCTAAAAACCACTGCCATAACTTGAAAATACCATGCCACCGATAGCAAGAGAACCATACACCAACATTCAAATCCATGCATGTCCAAACCAACTAGGAAATCACACATGCAAAAGGTTACCTACAAGTATTCCTACTGAAGCTACTTGATCCTACTTTCTTTTCCATGTTTCTTGATTGATTTTACTTGCCTTTCCTTACCTTCCATTTCCTTACTTCAAGCTAGAGTGCTCCAAGAAAAATCTGAGTGACCAAGAGAGAGAAAGAGAGAGAGAGTAATCAAAGAGCAATAAAATTGAACTTGAAAAAAGCCATGAATTGATCTTCATAAGCCTTTTTATGAATGATGCCTCTAATTTCTTCATTTTCCATTATTTTCCTTCAATTTCCTCCTCACATGCAACCTATGACCTTTTGCCTTCTTTTCCTCCTAATTTCCTTTATTTTCATAAATAAATGTGCAAAAAATCCTTTTTACCTTTTAAAGCCTCTGCCACTTTTTCTTATCCAAAACACACATCCAATGATTTACACTAGGATATATTTTCCCAACATTCAGCTTGGCATAAGCGTCCCTTAACCGTGGTCTTATTTTTCCTTTATTAACTTTTATTGCATGACCTTTTCACAAGGGTTATTATAGAGACCCAACAACATTGACTCTAGCTTCCTTATTGACCTTTGATTTCCTTAGGACTTCATCCTTTTAGGATACAACTTCTTCTCTTGCTTCTTCATATATCTTAGATGGATGCTACAAATGAAGTTGAATGCCTCTTATATATATGCTTCCCAAGGGTATGAATTACCTTCATGAGGCTGACATGATATCTTGATGGCTAACATGATCTTGAAGGGTCTTTTGACACAATTTTGACTCAAATAAAGTATTGACTTGCTAGAAGATGCCCAAATAGGGTCTTTACATATGACAATGAATTCTATGACTTCCTAACTCTATGAAAAAACCTAGAAGCACTCAATGGTTGCTTGACCTATATATAACATGACCTTGAGCATGAAACCCATTCTTCAAAATAAAATATATTTTTTCTCTTTTCATCATATAATTAAAATCATGATTACATTAGATATTATGAATACCAAACCAAGTTCACCATTTGAACACTTCCTCTTAACTAGGGAGTTATTCATAATCCATAAAAGGTACTTGGACATTCTCATGCTGAACAACTCATAGGAATGGTCAGATTGGTAAGACATCCCATAATCTATTTACTCAGCTTATATCAGCACATCTCATAATATAAACCAACATTTTCATATATCAAGGCTTTTCCTAACAACTATATTTCCCCACAAGAATAGAGCACAATGCTGGAGAGACAATGACTAATAAACACCTTCATCATTGTCTCTCAAGGCACATACCCCACCTAGATGTTCACAATGTTGGAAATGAAACCGAGAGGGGAGTGAATCAGTATTATCATATCAATAATTTAATTTCCCAAACATATTTATACATGTTGCTTCAGCTAAGTGAACTAGTGTGTACACACGATTGTACTTAAAGAAACCAACGTATATGCAAAGAACTTTTGTTTAGGTAGTTTATCATGTATTGAACTTTAACCAGTATATCAGAGATTTACCAGACAGTGCAGTAAAAGTAGAATAAAGCATCACACATAAGAAACACACATGAAGACCAAGATATAAGGTGGAAACCCAATGTGGGTAAAAACCACCTGCTGCTGTCATCTCTGTCTTCTTTTAATAATAAGAAAATATGTTTACAATCTTGTACTGGTGCAAAATCATACCAATACGCAGGCACCCACCTGCAGAAGGCTACAACCTTCTCTCATTCTCCAGCTACTACTGGAAGGGAGCTACAACCCCCTAGCTCTTGTACTAGCCAATATGTTTACTAGTACATAGGTGCCAGCCTACAAAAAACTCCACTCTTCTACGAGGGACCACATTTCATGAATTTTCAGACAGGATACTCCTGGAACACAACACCACAATCTGAAGGCCATGTTTCACCTAATTTTCATACTGGACCCATCAACAACATCAATACAATCATCAAATACATTTGCATCAACCAATTAATGAAACTCAATCATCACTGTAGCAAATCATAATCAATAAATCTGATCATTTAGAACACAGTCACCAGAGCACAAAGTAGAACCCAGGATTTTGCAACAATAGCCAGATCCAACTGCAACTTCAAATATCTTATTTCATAATGCATACGCTACTTATATGTTTTGAACTAGCGTGTATATGCAATTTTATCAAAGGCAACCAACGTATATATCTGCAAATATTAATTCACAATTTTGCAGCTATTCCAGACTTAAGTTAGACCGAGTTCATAACATTTATAGAACAACACATGCATCAGTATTCATATCTAGACTATACATGATCAAACCACATAGTGATAATTCATTTCAAGGCTTAAGATCCTGACCCATCATTAGATCTTATCCCTCATCAATGATTAAGGTTCATCCTTGGTTTAGATCAAGCAAATCACCATAAGCTAATAACCTACATACTAGATCTCACACCTCATCAGATATTCAATACTTGCTCACCTGGCCTAATCATCTTCTCCTCCTTATATAGTTTTAGCTCTTTCTCAAGACCATGGACCAAAACCACTTAAGACCATTACCTTGGACCAAATACCTAGGGTCGATACCTCGAACCAAATACCTTGGATCAAAATATCTCGGACCAAAAACTTAGTTTTCCAAGATATACCTACTTTTCCTTCTATGAAAGTGCATGTGTAGTATATGCTACTTGTGTTCCATGAACCTGCATGTATACGCAACTTGGTCAAGCTGAACCTGTGTATACCTCTCTTTCTTCATTGTTTGTAGTTTGATATATAATTCTTTGTTGTTGACATGCTGCACTATCGTCTTTCATCTGAGTGAGTTTCCATCAAGGAAAACACCTATATCATAATTCCAACAATCTCCCCCTTTGGACTTGATGGCAACAAAAACACCAAGTCACTCTCCCCCTTTGACATCAAGGGCAAAGGGTGGACCAAGATAATTTCTCCCTGGTCATGCTCCCCCTAAGTACATGCTGGTCATTCTCCCCCTGAATTCTCTGATTGAGCTCCCCTTTTGTACATGCTAAGATGCACTGAAATCATCCATGCTCTTCTTGAGCACAAGAAAATTCTGGATTTTTTTTTTTTTTAAAGAATAACATGACTCTATAACTCAACTATGTGAGGATGACCTTCCTATCACTAATGGCTCATATATACATCCATCTCCTGACCAAGTGGGGATATACCAAATTTGACTCATCCACCCAACCAAGCGGGGATATACCAATTGTTTATACATGACAGAAACAAGAAATATTACATCATCCATCCCATGTAAAGTGGGGATACAAATTACATAATTTTTGCAAGAGGACTCATTCAAATGTATGAGAAGACATGTCACACCCTAGACTTTTACATGACTTAAGAAATAAATGGTATAAATATCTGAAGCCATAGCTCAACTCAACAACCATAATGCCAACAATGCTAAATGTACATGAAGGCTAATGTTCACCCTAAACCTGTGCTACCTATGCATTATTAATAGGTCAATGAGAAATTCAGATAAAATTAATGAACAAGGAATATATATCTTAATCATCAATATCAGTAAGAGAGCCCATATCAGATCCTTCCCCACCTTTTTTCTTGTCTGAAACACATACACCTTCTTTACCCATAGAAACCCACATGTGTACGCAACTATACTTCATGAAACACATGTATTATAACCTTTCTCTGAAAAAGTTAGATTTAACAGCAAGATGATGCAACAACTACCCCCAGCTTTTGTTTGAGATATTAAAATGTCTCTCTGGGCAATGGTTTAGTGAATATATCAACAACCTATTATTTCAAGGGAATTTACTCCAATTTGACCTTTTGTTCAAGCACTTGTTCATGTAAAAAATGGTATTTGATCGGTATGCGCTTGGTCTTGCATTGCATGACTAGATTCTTTTAAATACTGATGGCACTTGTATTATCACATAGAATGGAGATGAGTGGAGTAAATGTGATCTAAATGTCTTGCAAGGTTTGCATCATCCAAAGTAGTTGTATGCAGAAAGATGAAATAGCTATTAGCCACATATTCTGCTTCAGTTGTAGATAATGCAACTGAACTTTGTTTGTTGCTAAACCAAGATACTAACCTGGAACCCATGTAGAATGCACCACCACTAGTTCTTTTTCTGTCATCAACACTTCCTACCCAATTTGCATCTGTATATGCATGAAGAGTGAGATCTGTATCTCTAGGATACCATAAACCAAAGTTCTATGTTCCTTGAAGATATTTGAAAATTATTTTAACTGTCTGAAGGTGCAATTCCTTTGGATTTTCTTGGAATCTTCCAACTATTCCTACTGCATGCATGATGTCAAGTCGTGAGATGTTAGATAAAGAAGACTGTCAATCATGGATTTGTAAGTTGGTTGATGTACTGCTGCTGATTCATCATTTGAGATGAGACTACATCCTATTACCATCGGGGTACATACAGGTTTAGAATCTTCCATGTCATACCTTTTTAAGATTTGTTTGAGATATTTGGTTTGCGAAAGAAAAATACCATCTTTATTTTGTTGAACTAAGACCAAGAAAATAGGTAAGTTCACCAAGAAAGGACATTTCAAATTCTTGCTGCATTACTCAAACAAAATTCTGACTCATGGATTCTTCATTGCTACCAAAAATGATATCATCAACATAAACAACAACAATTAGCAATTTATCATTTTTAATCTTTGTATATAGATTCTATCTGTTGAACCTTTTGAAAAACCTTGTTGGTGTAGATATTTGTCAAGGCGGTAATACCGGGCCCTTGGAGCCTGTTTTAGACCATAGAGACCCTTTCTGAGTCTGCATACAAGTTCTGCATCATTTCCAAGAATGAATCCTTCTGGTTGTTCAATATTAACTTATTCTTCCAAATCTCCATTAAGGAAAGAAAATTTTACATCCATTTGGTATACTTTGAATTTCTGAAATCTAGAAAGAGCAAGAAACATCCTTATGGCTTCAAATCTAGCAACAGGTACAAAAGTTTCTTCAAAATGTATACCTTCTGGTTGAGCATACCCTTTACAAACAAGTCTGGCCTTGTTTCTAATGACTTCTCCATTTTCATTCAGCTTGTCTTTGAATATCCATTTAGTTCCTATAATATTTTTATCATGAGGTCTAGGAACTAATTCCCAAGTATTATTCTTTTGAATTTGCTCAAGTTCTTCATTCATTGCCTTGACCCAACATTCATCTTTACATGATTCATTTACATTTTGAGGTTCGGTGGAGGATAATAATGCTAGATAGCTTGAGGTTTGATCTGGATTTAAACAAGAACACAATAAAATACATAGATAACCATAAATACAAATATGCAGTGGAAATACTACTTTATTTCATTACTATAAAATATTGAAATATGATTACAAATAGAAATGGAAATAAACAAGCCAAGGTGATGGTAGCTTACTTCTAAGAAGGGATGTGGCAGATATATGCCTCTGAACTATGTTACAATGAGGTTCAAAGGCCTATTTATTGTTGAGAAACAATGGAAAACCCTAAACATCCAAAAACCTAACCCTAGAAGATGAAAATCCAAACTTTGGGCCCTGTTTGGGTAAATTGGTACATCAAGTTCTCGGGGTCGTAAGTTTTGCATATGATCTCTATTTGACGCGCACAATATCTCGTTAGGAATATCTATACGAGAACTACAACTTTGGGAAGAGAAACATCAGTTCATGGACCCATGTTGCTCCCAATTTTCCAAAAAACTTTGTTTAGGGCCTCAAAACAGCTCCAGAAGTTTAGGACCCAAAAAACTGCGAAAAATAGTAAGTCATGCTACAATTAAGGAAACTGAACGAGCTAAGAGAAACAATGGTGGGGGTCCAAGTTGACTTCGTAGGTGGCTACCAATGTCCACCTGGATCATTCCTCCCCCCTTAGGAAACATTGGTCCCCATTGCGTTGAGTTCCTCCATGAGATGAGGAAACTTCTGCTGAACTTGGTCCCTTGTGAGCCACTTGCCCTGGTGAAGGAGTTGGCCTGCTTTGACAACTCGATACAATTGGATATTCTGTTGGCAAGTGTGCTTGATCTATGTGCCCGTGATTTGATCACTTGCAGCTTGTTCCATGCAATCTAGATTTAATTCTGTGGGTGTGAGCTGTTCTATAATGTCGGATGTGTCTAGTAATGGTGGAAAGTATGGCGAAAGGTTGTCCACATTGAACACTAAGTGCAGGCCAAAGAATGGGGGAATGCTAAGGTCAAATGCATTATCTCCCATAACCTTGGTAATGGTGTAAGGACCATATCAGAGTGGTCTTAGTTTCTAATAAGCTCCAGTAAGGCATTCCTTTTGCAAATGCAACCAGACTTTGTCGCCCGCTTGAAACTTGTGTGGCACCCGATGTTGATCATTTTGCTGCTTGTACTTGGCATTTGATTTCTCCAGAATGTCATGGACCTGCTGGAAAATATGTTGGATGTGTTCAATGAAGTTAGTTCCCTTATCTTTTTTGGTCTAGACATGAGCCAAATCTATGTGAGTAGCTGCAAATGGCATGGCCACATCAATGGGACATAGTGGCTAGAATCCCAAGCCCACCTGAAAAGAGATGTCGCCAGTTGAGCTGTGAAGAGCTCGGTTGTAGCTGTGCTAAACCTAGGGGAGGCACTCATCCCATGTGTGTGGATGCTTTGAGTTGTACATGCACAAAATGTGTACAATCATCATGTTGACAACCTCTGTCTGGCTATTGGTTTGAGGATGGAAGGCTGCGGACTTAGTGAGTTTGGTGTCCAGCATCAACTAGAGACTAGACCAAAATGTACTGAGGAACCAACTGTCTTGATTTGAGATGATAGACTGTGGGATCCCAAAGTGCACCCACACTAGTTCAAAGAAGAGTTTAGCAGTGGTTTCTACTATGATATTCTTCTTGCAGGCTGCCATAATGGCCATCTTCTAGAATCTGTCGACGACCACAAAAACACAATCATTTCAACATTTAGTGGAAGGAAGGCCTGGCATGTAATCCATGGAGATGGATTCCCAAGGTCGACTAGGGGTAGGTAGCAGTGTATAGAGGCCTTGATTCTTGATGGTTGGTTTGGCAATGGTGCAGGCAGTGCATGATCTGATGTAATTCCCAACATCGTATTGAAGATTTGACCAACAGAAATAATTCTATAACAATGCCACCATTTTCGCGACCTTGAAATGCCTAGCAGCCCAACAGTAATGTGCTTCCCAAATCATCTTGGCAAGCTCGTATGAAGGAACAAAAAGGTGAGCTAGGTGGCATAACAAGGCATCCTAGAGGTGAAAATATGGAACATGATGACCCTTCAAGAGTGTCTGGTATGTGTGGCCGAATTTTGGGTCACTATTGTAGAGAAGTGGCCAATCAGAAGTCTCGTGCCGACAAGAGTTGAACACGGTGGTTAACACCATGATCGGTGGTCGACTGAGGCAATCTGCAACATTATTGGTGTTGCCTTTCTTATACTTGATATTCAAATGGAACTATTGTAGGTATCTAGATCACTTCTGATGGCGATCATTTTGCAATTTCCCTTGGGTCAGTATGAACTAGAGAGGTCGATGGTCTGTATGGATGACTATTTCCTTCCCCAAAATGCAATGCTTCCATTGTCATCAAGCCTGCACTGCACAATGGAATACATCTCTTTGTCATAAGTGGGATACTTCTGCATTGTATCTGAAAATGTCTCACTGTGATATGCCATTGGATGCCTGTGTTGAGTAAGGACTACCCCAATATCATAGTCAGAGGCATGTGTCTTGACCTCAAATAGTTGTTGCAAATCTAGTAATGTGAGCACTGGTGCCATGCAGAGGCAATCTTTCAACTCTGTGAATGCCTTCTATTGAGATTTAGACCAAAATAATTTTTCTTTCGCTCTTCCCTTGGTGACTTGACTCAAGGGCTAAGTGATATGAGAAAACCCCAACACGAACCTGCAGTAGAAATTGGCAAGACCTAGAAAGTTGTAGCGCTCTGTCAAAGTGATTGGAGATGGCCAATCTTGAATGACTTGGATCTTGGTTGGATCCACATGCACCCCCTATTCATTCATAATGTATCCCAAATACTGAACCTAAGTCATGCCAAAAGTGCATTTCTCCAAATTGACACATAGCTTGTGTTGCCACAGTGTTTGGAGAACCTGTCGGATGTGGTGGAGGTGCTCTTCCCAACTTTGGCTGAAGATCAGGATGTCATCCAAGCATACCACTACAAATGAGTTGGTGAATGGCCGCAATATGTGATCCATTAACCTCATGAAGGTTGTAGGAGAATTAGTCAATCTGAAAGGCATAACCAACCATTCAAAAAGGCTGTCCTATGCTTTGAAGGTAGTCTTCCACACATCAGAGGGTTCAATTGGTACTTGGTGATATCCTGACTTCAAATCAATCTTGCTGAAATATTTTTCCCCCTTTAGTTGGTCCAGGAGGTCATCAATCAATGGGATTAGGTACCTATTATGGACAGTGATCTTGTTCAGCACCCAATAGACAATATAGAGTCTTCAAGTCCCATCCCTCTTCTATACCAACACAATTGTGATCCGAGAGGGCAATCAGCTCAGATGGATGTGAATTTTCTATAGCAACTCACGAATCTGCCTCTTGATTTCGTCATTCTCCAGAATGGAGCACTGCTAAATTGGTCCATTGGGTAGCGCCCACCTGGGGTCAGATTGATGGAGTGCTTGACCTGCAAGTGCAAAGGAACTCCTGTAGGGGAGGTCAATATTTCCTCGTACTCCTCCACGACCTTGTCCATCTATAGTTGTCATGCAGAGGGGCCATGTATGGAGGTCATGGCCACCATCTTCTTATTTCCTTTAGGGTGTATCATTAAGAAAAAAAATTCCCGGTTTTGGAAATGAGCTTACTACATTGTTTTGCAGTAACCAAAGAGATGGTTGTAGGCGGTGCTACCTCTAGTATCCTGTACAACTTATTTACGAATGTAACAATAATAGCATGGGGCCTTGGTTCATACACAACATGTCGCTTCCACAAGTAAGTTTTTCCTAATAATACATCACAAACTTCAAGGGGAGCAATGTCACACAATACCTCATCCGTGAAGGGCTTGATGTTGTATGGAGGGTGACACTGCTAGCTCACGCGAATATCCCGTCCTTGGTGAAGCCACCCGATGCTATATGTTGTGGATGTGTTGTGGTCAGTAAGCCAAACCACTTCATGACCTCTACTGAAAGGAGGTTCTTTTGACTGCCACTGTCGATAATGAACTGTAGTGGGGAGACCTTTACCCACATCTGGGAGTGGAAGAGACACTCCTCCTCCTTTGGATCTTCGAGTTCCTCCTTTTATATATTCGTGGTGGAAACATTGGCATTAGGCTTTGCATTGCTAATCTGCTTCTCTTTCTCATTCCCCTCATTGGGTTCTGACTCAGAGTCAGAACATGCATATGATTCTGAAACATTTAGCTCAGCCACCAGTGACTGCTTGGCCCAACACTCACTTGTGTTGAGAGTGGATCTCTTATCGAACTCACACCACTTTCCCATGTCCTTTTTTGGCTTGACGACACTATTCTTTGCTTGTAGATTTGGCGGGTTGTCTTGTACCATCCCGCCTTGGTTTTGTCCCTTGTTCTGTGATTTGGGGGTACCTTTCCCTTGCTTCGAATTCGAAGATCCGAAGTCTCACTTCTTCTATTTAAACTTTTGCTCGACCTTGACGGCATATCGGTATGTCGTGCCAAGCAAGGGGATGTTCAACAATTATATTTCTTTTTGGATGTACTTGTGTAGGAAATCGTGATATTTGAGTACCAAATGCTACTCCAAATCTTTGATACCCAACTTTGTGTGATGAGTATGGAAAATATTCGTAATATTTGGCACATCTTGGTCACTTCCTTATTGCAGCATGGTCCACTTTATGTATTGATCCTCGTAACATCTGACAGGGTAATACTTCTCCTTGATGGCATCCTAGAATGAATCACAAGTGGGTGCGGCTAAAAATAGTGAGCTTGTACTTTCATCCTTAACCTTATAATAGGTTTCCCACTAGTCCTTGACATGGGGGGCTGCTTTAAGAAGAGAGAAAATAATATTTTCCCGACTGGAAAAATCATGAACAGAAAAATAACCCTCAAGCAGATTTAACCATTTATCTACAACATCTGCATCTATTTGACCCTTGAATATGGGGATTTCCAAATTAACTTGTACCTTAAAGGGTGTGTTGTTTCTAGAGGAGTTGCTGGAAGTCGATGCGTTGCCTCTGGGTAGCCGCTGAAGGATTTGGGCAAAGTTGTCCATCATCGCATTCCTTTGTCACTCGAGGGCTTCTTTGAGCAAGATTTTGGGAGGATCTCCTGGCAACTCATCTTTCTTTTCATCCAACATAGGAGTCGTCGAGATTTGTGAGACTAGTCTTGCAAAGGTTTGACCAGTTCAAGCCCTAACTCCTTATATCTTTACCTCGTTGGGGACATGAAAAGAAAAATAGAGAAGAAAAACAGACTGATTTGATACCACTGATTTTCATTTAAACAAGATTGCAAAAAAATACAGAGATAACCATCAATATAGATATGTAGCAGAAATAATACTTCATTTCGTTATTGTAAAATACTAAGATACACTTACAAACAAAAATTGAAATAAACTAGTTAGGGTGATGGTAGCTTATCTTTGAGAAGAGATGTGGTGGCTACATGCCTCTGAACTATGTTACAATGAGACCCGAAGGCCTATTTATTGTTGAGAAACAATGGAAAACCCTAAACAACCAAAAACCTAACCCTAAAAGATGAAATGCCAAACTATGGGCCCCGTTTGGGTAAATTGGTACGTCAACTTCCTGGGGTCGTAACTTTAGCATATGATCTTCATTTGACGCGCACAATATCTCGTCAGAAAGATCTATCCAAGAACTAAAACTTCGGGAGGAGCAACATTAGCCCATGGACCCATGTTGCTCCCAGTTTTCCCAAAAAATGTCGTTTAGGGCCTCAAAATGGCTCCAGAAGTTCAAGACCCGAAAAACTGCTAAAAATAGTAAGTTGTGCTACAGTTAAGGAAACTGAAAAACCTAAGAGAAAAAATGGTGGGGGTTCACGTGGACTTGCTAGGTGGCCACCAATATCCACCTAGATCAAGGCTTCTATAAAATTTGAGGTTTTGGATGATTTTTCTAAACATACCTGGACAGACTCTTTCCTTCTATCATTATCTCTTCTTCTGGTGCTTCATTGGTTTCTTCTTCAATATCACTATGATTTCATGTAGGAAAATGCTCCCCATCTTCTTCATTGTCATAATCTTTTTTTTTTTCTCCTATTTTGGATTTTTGCATGCTTCATCAACTACAACGTCAATACTTTCAACAATTTTCCCAAGTCTTTTATTATAACATTTATATTGTTTACTTCGGGAAGAGTAACCAAGAAGAATACCTTCATCTACTCTAGGTTCAAACTTACCGTGTTTTCCATCAGCGCTTTTGATATAACATTTGCTTCCCAAAACTTTAAAGTATTTTACAGTAGGAGTCTTACCATACCAAAGTTCATGTGGAGTTTGAGTGCTATTTACCCGAACATTTTCTTGGTTGAGAATAGTTACAGTGGCGAATGTAGCTTCACCCCAGAAGGTTGCAGAAGTTCCATATTCATCTAGTATAACTCAAGCCATTTGTTGAATAGTTCTGTTCATTCTTTCTACCACTCTATTTTTCTGAGGAGTCCTTGCAGTGGAGAATTGTCTTTTTATTCCATGTTGTTCACAAAAGTCAAAGAATTCATCCAAGGTAAATTCCCCTCCTTGATTAGATCTGAGGCATTTGATTTTTCGATCTGATTCATTTTCAACCAAAGCTTTGAAGGCTTTGAAATTTTAAAATTCTTCATCCTTATGCTTTAGTAGACCTATCCAACACATTCTGGAAAAATCATCAATCAACAAAATAAAGTATTCTTCTCCACAAGGTGACTTTTTCCTTGATGGTCCACATAAATCAGTATGGACAAGTTCAAGCGGCTTACTAGCTGACCCTTCTTTTTCAATGAAGTGAGCTCTGGTTTTCTTATCGATTTGACATGGTTTTCATATTGTATTTTTCAGGGATTTTGATATCTAGAAGATCACGAACAACCTTGAATATGCATGCTTTTCTTATTTGAGAAAAGCTTAGATGTCCCAATCTTCTATGCCACAACTAGTTTTCATCATTTTGGCTTAGATAACACTGTCGTTGTCCTCCCTTGAGGATGTATAAGTTGTTTGCAATTCTTGTACCTTTGATCACGATATCCCCTGCATCAAGCTCACGAACAACACATCTGTTTGATCGAGACACCACTTCATTTCCTTGATCACACATTTGACTGACACTCAACAGGTTATGCTTTAAACCGTTTACATACATAACATTTGTAGCTTTAACCTTTTCTTTCAAGAAAACATATCCTTTACCTTTTATGACATCAATAGTTTCGTTTCCAAATGAGACATTATTTTACTTTTCTAAGGCATTGTATGAGGGAAGTTCTTCTTTGTCACCTATCATGTGTTTTGAGCATCCATTGTCGATGTACCACTGATTTTCTTATCCTTTTGCATACAAGGATATACCACATATTTCTGTTTGAGATTCTTTCCTTCTCCATATCTTGGGATTTGATGGAGTTTTCTCCCTTGAGATGTTTGCCAAATTTCCTCCTGCATTCAGATTCTTCATGACCAAAGTTGTTACAGATTGAGCATTCTATATCATTTTCAAGAAGAGAAGAGTTATTATAGGAGCTTTTCTTGACCCCTGTTACATTCCTTTGATTTCGTGCTTCTCTAGTCATCATGGTTTTATAAGCAACACATTGAGTAGCTTTGTGTCCAAAATTATGACATGAAAAACAATGCCCATTAAAGAAGTTCATGCGACTATCGAATCTATTGACCTAGTGATTGTAGTTTCTATTGGTATTCATCTTTGGAGCAAATTGAGTATGATTTACCTAAGGTTGGTTGTGGCTTCTATTCATCCTTGGAATAAATTGAGTCTAATTTACCTGGTGATCTGCTTTATGCCTTTGCTGGTGATTGTCATACTGTTCACTACTCTTTGCTGCATCAAGATAGATTTTAGTGGAGTTTGATGGCTTCTGTGGTTGAGATGCTTCTTCAATATATCTAAGACCTATATTTATCAGAGGAGGACACTGCACTTTGATAGTTCCATTTAATTTTTCTAATCGTTTAGTAGATCTAAGATTGAGAGATTTTGTTTTCTCAAGATCCTTTCTTAGACCCACAATTTCACATTCTAGTTTTTCATTGTGTTTTTCCTTTTGGTATTCATATTTGGAGAAAATTGAGTATGATTTACCTAAGGTTGGTTGTGGCTTCTATTCATCCTTGGAATAAATTGAGTCTAATTTACCTGGTGATCTGCTTTATGCCTTTGCTGGTGATTGTCATACTGTTCACTGCTCTTTGCTACATCAAGATAGATTTTAGTGGAGTTTGATGGCTTCTGTGGTTGAGATGCTTCTTCAATATATCTAATACCTATATTTATCAGAGGAGAACACTGCACTTTTATAGTTCCATTTAATTTTTCTAATCCTTTAGTAAATCTAAGATTGAGAGATTTTTTTTTCTCAAGATCCTTTCTGAGACCCACAATTTCACATTCTAGTTTTTCATTGTGTTTTTCCTTTTTAGCAAGATGGTATGTCAAGGTATCTATAATCATATTATTTTCTTCTAAATAGATTTTGAGTTTAGATATTTCTTCGTGAAGGTCATCTTCTTCTAAAGCATCCCAAAAATTATCATCGTCATAAGCCATTATAATTCTATAATCATTATTATTTTCATCTTCATCACTATTTTATAAACCATCACTATCTTCATGAGTATAGTAAATCCTCCTATTTACAACTTGTTTTCTATTCCATTTTTCATATTCTCTCCCTTTTTCATATTTATCTTTATGAGGACATTTGGAAGCATAATGATTGACTCTGCCACAGGCAAAGCATTTAAAGGGTAGCTTACCTCTAAATCTTCCAGAACCCTCTTGAAGCTTCTTGACAAAGTTTACCTCATATCCTTCTTCTGAAATATGTCCTGATTCATTGTGTTCTTCCTTTCCTTTTTCCAAAGCTTTAAATGTGGCTTCTCTCATATCTGATGGACCTCCTTTTCTCATCTCAAAGGCAGCTAAGATTCCGTGAACCTGTGTCATAGTGATAGTTTGCAGATCCTGTTTTTCTTCGATGGCAAACACTTTTGATTCAAATTTAGCAGACAAGGATCTCAAAACTTTCTCAACTAAGATAAATTCCTTTATATCTTCACCCAAATTCTTCACACAATTAACAACCTCATCTATATGTAAGAAGTAACTAACTATACTTTCATCATTGTGCATCTTAAGAGTTTCATACTGAATTCTGAGAGTTTGGAGTTTAGCACATTTTACTCGAGAGTCTCCTTCGTAGCTTAGAACAATTTTTTCCCTTATTTATTTGGTTGATTTGAGCTACATGACTTTGACAAACTTTGATAGTGATAGACTTCCCAATCAAGTATTGAAAGCTCTGGCGTTGGTTTCATATTGCTTTTTACCTATCGTATCTATAGGAATTGTTGTTGGAAATGTACCTCCTTCCACAGTTTCCCAGACATCCATTCCAAGTGATTATAGATAGTATGTGGTTCTTATTTTACAATAAACAAAGTTTCTCCCATCAAATATTGGTGGTTTGATGGATCCCATGCTTTCTTGATTACTCATGATGATGTATTTCCTTTCAAGCGATCAAGATTCTTTTGAAGGACTTGGTATGAAGCCAATTGTTGGAAATAATACTGAGAGGGGGGTGAATCAGTATTATCAGATCAATAATTTATTTTCCCAAACAGACTTATATAGATACTTCAGCTAAGTGAACTAGTGTGTACATGCGATTGTACTTAAAGAAACCAACGTATATGCAGAGAACTTTTAATTTAGGCAATTTATCATGTATTGAACTTTAATCAGTGTATTAGAGATTTATCAGACAATGCAATAAAAGAAGAATACACACATAAGCAACACACATGAAAACCAAGATATAAGGTGGAAACCTAATGTGGGTAAAAGCTACCTACTATTGTCATCTCATCCAATTTTCATACTAGACCCATCAAAAACATCAATATAATCATCAAATACATCTGCATCAACCAATCACTGAAACTCAAACATCACTGTAGCAAATCACAATTAATCAATTTGATCATTCAAAACAATGTCACCAGAATACGATCACCGGAATCTAGAGCAAAACCCAGAATTCTGCAACAATATCCAAAGCCAACTGCAACTTCAAATATCTTATTTCATAATGTATAACTCACTTATATGTGTTCAACTAGCATTTATATGTAGTTTTATCAAAGCCAACTAGCATATATATCTACAAATATTAATTCATAATTTTGCAACTATTCCAGACTTTAGTTATACATAGATCATAACATTTACAGAATAACACATGTGTTAGTATTCATATCTAGACTATACATGATCAAACCACATAATGATAATTCATTTCAAGCCTTAAGATCTCGATCCATCATTAGATCTTATCCCTCATCAACCGATAAGGTTCATCCTTGGTTTAGATCAGACAAAGCACCATAAGCTGATAACCTGCATGCTAGATCTCACACTTCATCAAATATTCAATACTTGCTCACCTGGCTTAATCATCTTCTCCTCCTTATATAGTTTTAGGCCTTTTTCAATACCATGGACCAAAACCACTTACGACCAATACCTTGGACCAAATACGTCGGACTCAAAACTTAGTTTTCCAAGATATACGCACTTTTCCTTCTATGAAAGTGCATGTCTACGTATACGCTACTTGTGTTCAATGAACCTGCGTGTATATGAAGCTTGGTCAAGGTGAACCTATGTATACCTCTCTTTTTTCATTCTTTGTAGTATGATATGTAATTCTTTGTTGTTGACATGCTACACTGTGATATTTCATCTGAGTGAGTTTCCATCAAGGACAAAACCTATATCATAAGGATAAGACACAATGTATGTCCTTCTAGGATCATTCACATCTTGGATTAGCAAATCTTCATCGAATTTCCTCTTTGACTACTCTTTCCTATTGGATTCCCTACCTCATTCTCAAAGAATATCATAATCAATCTTAGATTCTTACTCAATCCTCCATGGTTTCTTCATAACATGAAGACAAGAATGATCTGTCTATCTCTCCCCCTTAGCTAAAGAGTATATACTCATTCCTATAAAAGGAATATACCCAAGCTCCGCCTTAACAAGGGACTTTTCCAAGCTACCTCTTAACAAGGGACTTGTTACCAATAGAATCTTTGTTTGGTGGAGATCATGGTACTATCAGCTGCTTGTAGGGATTCTTATTTATACATCATTTCATGAACTTCAAATTATTCATCGTGGAGATTTCTTCATGCAGGGCATCAACCATCTTTTCCATCACTTATTTTCAATGAAACATCATGTTGAACCAATAATCATGTCATATTTTTCTTCATATGGAAGTGATATTATAGTCTACATCTCGCTATCCTTCATACAACTACCTCTACCAATTCATGTTTCTTTCAGTATAGTCCATCCAATCTCATGAATACTACCTTTATGTGACTTATGCATCCCTCTTGTAGTAGCCCTATTTCAACCCAACTAGATGTTTTCAAAAATTAAAGTGAACATCAAATCAAAGTTACCTTTTTATGATGGCCTTTCTTCATGGCATCTGCTTCCTACATCAACATCCTTTCGCATATTTTATGAAATCATTTCCAATAAAAACATTACCAAGGTACTCCTTATTTAAAAAACATATCTAAGTCTTCATACCTTCTTCATGGAGATTTATTAGCTAATCTTTCTTGTTACTAGATTTTGATCACTTATCTTCGATAGTATATGCATAATCTCATGAACTCTTCCTTCGCCTTTCTCCACATATTTATTTCTCAAGATATTTCATAGTTCCTTTATCATAGGAACCAAAGTTTCTACACACCTCGTATTCTCCATCAATTTATTTGATCTTTTCAATATATAAAAGAATTTAAGGCACATTGTCTACATGCCTTTATACATCATTTTAATCGAAGAGTTCCGTTTTATTTCATCATGCTTATTAAACATGGGATTTAGCCTACAATCAAATTATGACATGAATTTGTCTATATATTACAAATTATATACATACCTCTTCCATTATGTGGTCATATAGACTACCTTTGGTAGTTTCCTTTCCTTGATTGAATATGAAAGTACTTCAAACAGCTTGACATGCTTCACTTATTTGTCACCATACCTTTATTCTTCTTTAACTAGTGAATCCAACATAAGGTGGAATGTACACTATTAGAGAGACAATTGCTTCTTATAAGTATAGGTGAACCTTCTAATGAAGATTTGAATGGAGGATATTGATGCTCCTCATTCTACAAATGCTTCTTCATAATGAGATGATGTATGATGATATATTTATCTTCTATCTTGCTAGATGATTTTCTCCAACCACTCGACCTATTACTTTGATTATCCTTATATGCTTCTAATTAATATGTCATGAGCTACATTGTTTCTATCATGATGTCTACTTCATCCATTTAGATTTTTACTTCAGCTATCCTTCCATGCTTTTGTCATGATGTCATCTCTATTTCAGGTATAATACATCCTATCATAGGTGTGATGCTTTCCATCTTGACTGCTAACTTCAAATTGCTTGAAATAAACTAACAGAAAGAGGTTATCTAAGTCATAATAGAGATATTTTACTTCCCCCTTCTTTGATTTCTTATTTTCAGATTCTTCTACTTCTTCGGTCATATGGGCTTCAATTCTCTTCTTGCTTTCCTTCCTGAGTTAAGGACATTTCCTTTTGAAATTCCCATATTCATTACATTCATAACATTGGATATTTGACATATCAATTCTCTTTTGAAATTTCTTTCGAGGCTCAAACTTCCCAAATTTTCCTTTCTTCCTTGTCGATGTTGAAAATGCATGTGTTCGCTCAATTGTGCCAACATAATTCTTCATTTTTTACATAGATTCTTCAATTTTCCATAATGACCACATATTGTTGAATGGAGCGTTTTCCTTCTTCCCATAAATTCTTGACAAGAAGTTTTCCCATTAATTTGGTAGTGCATTGAGCACAATAGTGGTAATTTCATGATCAAACATGAGTTCTCCAAGTTCTTGTAATTGATCTCTAATTTCAGATACCTTCATGAAATACGAATTTATTCCTTCTTCCATTGATATTTTTATCTTGTATAGTTTGGTTCTCAAAGATATGATTTCACCTTCAATCCTCATGGAAAACAACTCCACCAATATTTCATAGATCTCATTTGTTTTCTTCAGCTTTGCAACATTAGGGATGAGAGAATCCTTGATTGACTCTATGATATTCCCATAACATACTTGTAGTACTCCATAATAGAGGCAAGATCCTTTCCTTCCTCTTCCTCCCAACTTCTAGTTCACATTTATTATTGCTTCTTGATATCCATGTTATACATGACATTTATACAAGAAGGACTCCTAGTTCCTCCTTCAAGATTTATTCTTCTAGAAATACTCTTTGTCCTTGCCACTGCTTGGTTTCTCTACTTATAATGGTTATGTCGTCCTACCTCCTATTGAATCATTGATGTATATAAACCATCATCACATACCTCGGCGGCATTAATAATCGATTGATACCGTAATTCACTCTTCCTTTTTAGTGGAACATCTATAGTTGTTTCTCCTCCTAGAAACACCAACCCTCCTATAACAAGTGTTCGTGATACCCTTTCTACATTCAATAAATATTGACCAAATATCATGGAACAATCATATAATGGAGCTATCTCCCAATCTAATGTGCCATTCTAACTAGAAGTACTTCAAATACTTCTGTTGCTCCTATTTATACTGAATTAAATACTTTAAATGTACCTTGTTCATTATTTCAGGGGTTCCTTATTCGTTTTTATTCCTTCTCACTCAAGAGGTTATGAGTTTCTCTAAAATCCACAGGAACTACTAGCTTCCTTCCCTTCACTATTTCTTAAAGGCCCAATCCACCCTTCATACTCCCCTTATCCTACATGATTGTTGCAACCATCATGGTTTTCTTATCCAACTCATCTTATATAATCTTCTTCAGTTGATAAACGAGTATCAATTCTTCATTTCTTGTTGATATTTATTCCATTTTTGGATTGTGTTGATAAGATAACTTAATTCCTTCTACTCAAAATTCTACAAATGCGACATCTCAAGTTTAGCTTGGTTTACCTTGAGCTCCTTCTTATGGTTAAAAATTTCATGTCTTCATGTGGAGGGACTACTTTCCCCTACTCCTTATCAACTTGGACCACCCTAGGTCTATCACAAGGTCTCCCTTCCTTAGGTAAAAACTTCACAAGGTGTTACTATGAACATTAGTTGCATATTATCTCTCTTGATAGGATAGGAGGTACCTTCATACCTTCTTCCACCTCCAACTAGAATTCCTGGATATTTGATGCTAATTTATTTATCTTTTCCAACTACTTGGTCCACTCTTTATAATACACTAGGAATTATTCAAGCACATTTTTTCATCCTTCTCCCATGATGACACTGTTAAGAATTTTAGGGAAACTACATAAGGTGATTTCTCTTAATTTGATAACTTCTTGTGATGTTCTTTTACTTAAATTTATTTACTTGTTATTATCTTATTTTTTCAATTGATTATTATTGTGTTCTTCATCATCAAAGATGTACCAAATAATAAATATCAAAGAGAAAAGGGGACAAAAAATGTAAGCTTCTATCCAGGGCCAAAACCTATCCTCTTGAGAGGAAAACCAACAAGAATTCTTATTTTCTTATATAATGCTCATATGAATAATTCCAAGACCTACGAACCTTGACAGAGACCCATCCAAGACCATGTTAACCTTCCCTCTTCATGATATTTCCTTACACAACTTACAACAACAAAATTCGCCCTTCCAAAAATTTCTCTAGCAACTTCAATTCCATCCACTTCTCTACTAACTTTGATCACAACAAATTCTCCAACAAATTTGACCACAACCACTTCTTTAGAAAAATTGACCCCAACAATTTTCCATAAACTTAAACCCCAACAACTTCTTCAACAATTTTGACCCCAACAATTTCTCCAACAACTCTAACTCTAACAACTTCTTCAAGAACTTCGACCCTGCCAATTTTTTCTAGCAACTTTGACCCCAACAAATTCTCTAGAAAATTTGACGTATCAACTTCATAATTACATTTCACAAGAGAGAGAGAGAGAGAGAGAGAGAGAGAGAGAGAGAGAGACCCAAGAACTTTGACTCTATCTTCCTTCTTGACCTTTGCTTTCCTTGGGAATTCTTCTTTTTAGGATCAAACTTCTTCTCTTGCTTTCTCCTATATCTTAGATGGATGCTACAAATGAGGTTGCATGCCTCTTATATATATGCTTCCTAGGAGTACGAATTACCTCCATGAGGTTCACTTGATCTCTTGATGGCTGACTTGATCTTGGATGGTCTTTTGAAACAATTTTCACTCAAATAAATTATTTTGACTTGTTACAAGATGCCCAAATAGGGTATCTACATATGACAAAGGCTTCTACGAATTTATAACTCAATGAGAAAATCTAGAAGCACTGAATGGGTGACTAACCTATAAATAAGATGACCTATAGCATGAAACCCATGCTTCAATTTTGTTTTCTCTTTTCATCAAATACATAAAATCATGATTGCATTAGGCATTATGAACACAAAACCTCGTTATACATTTGAACACTCCCTCTTAACTAGGGAATTATTCATAATCCATACAAGGTACTTAGGCATTCTCATGCTAAAGAATTCTCATAAGAGTCTGATTGGTAAGCCATTTCGTAAGATATTTATACAACTTATATCAATACATCTCATCATATCAACCAAAATTTTCATATAGTAAGGGCTTTACTAACAACTCTATCTCTCCACAAAAATAGACCACAATACTAGGGAGGTAATGAATAATAGACACCTTCATCATTGTCTCTTAAGGCACATACCCCATCCTCATGTTCACAAGGTATGTCCTTCTAGGACCTTTCCCATCTTGGATTAACACATCGTCATGGAATTTCCTCTTCGAATACTCTTTCCTATTAGATTCGATACCTCATTGACAAAGAGTATCAGAATCAATCTCATATTCTTATCCAATCCTCCACTATTTCTTCATAACATAGACAAGAATGATTTTTCTACCTCTCCCTCTCAACTAGGGAGGATCTACTCATTCTTATAAAGGAAATATACCCAAGCTCCCTCTTAACAAGGGACTTGTTACCAATAAAAACTCTGTTTGGTGGAGATCATGGTACTATCAGATGCTTGTAAGGCTCCTTATTTTTACATCATGTCATGAACTTCAACTTCTTCATCATGGAGATTTATTCTTGTAGGGCATCAACCATCCATCACTTCTCTTCAACGAAACATCGTGTTGAACCAATAATCATGCCATCTTTTTCTTCATCGGGAAGTGATCTTTTAGTCTACATCTGGCTATCCTTCATACAACTTCCTCTTCCAAGTCATGTTTATTTTTGGATCTTCCATCCAATCTCATGAATACTAGTTGTACATGACTTCTACAACCCTCTTCTGGTAGCCCTGTTTCAACCCAACCAAATGTTTTCAAAAAGTAAAGTTAGCATCAAATATAAGTTACCTTTTTATTATTGTCTTTCATCATGTCATCTACTTCCTACGTCAACATCCTTTCACATATTGTGTGAATCCATCTCCAATACATACAATACGAGGGTTTTCCTTATCTAACATACGTATTCCAGTCTTCATGCCTTCTTCATGGAGATGTCTTAGCTAATCCTTCCTGTTACTAGATGTTGATAACTTATATTTGACACTAGATGCATGCTCTCATGAAAATATTATTTCACCTTTCTTTTCATATTTATTTATTAGGATATTTCATAGTTCCTTTATCACAAGAACCATAGTCGCTAACTACCTCATATTCTCCATGAGTTTATTTCATCTTGTCAATATATACAAGGGTTCAAGGCACATTGTCTACATTCCTTTATACATCATTCTAATGAAACAATTCCATTTTATTTCATCATTCTCATTAGATGGAGAATTAACCATGTAACCAAATGATCATATGAATTTGTCTATCTATTACCAAGTGTATACATACCTCTTCCTTTATGTGGTCATATAGAATTCCTTTCACAACTACCTTTCCTTTATTGAATATGAAAGTACTTCAACCAACTTGACATGTTGCACTTCTTTGTCACCATAATTTTATTCTTATTTAACTAGTGGATCCCACACAGGGTGGAATGTAGACTATCAGAGAGATACTTTCTACTTTTAAGTATAGGTGAACCTTCTAATGAATATTCCAATAGAGGATCTTCATGCTCGTAATTCTACAAATTCTTCTTCCTAATTATGATGATGTATGGTCATCTCTTTATCTTATTTGTTTCTAGATGACTTTCTCCAAGCACTCAACCTTTTACCTTTGATTATCCTTATATGGTTCCAATGAATATGCCATGAGCCACTTTCTTTATATCATGATGATTGATTCAACCATGTAGATTTTTACTTTAACTATCCTTCCATGCTTCTAATATGATGTCATTTCTATCTTAGTTATAATACATCATATCATATGTGTGATTATTTCCATCATGACTACTAACTTCACTATGCTTGAAATAAACTAAGTGAAGGAGGTTATCTCAGTCATAATAGAGATATTTTACTTCCTCCTTCTTTGATTTATTATTTTTGGGTTCTTCTATTTGTTTGGTGATATGGGCTTCATTTCTCTCCTTTCTCTTGTTGTTGTCCTTCTTGAGTTTAGGACAATTCCTTTTGAAATTCCCATATTCATTAAATTCATGGCATTGGATCTTTGACATATCAATTCTCTTTTGAAACTTCTTTCAAGGGTCAAACTTCCCAAATTTTCCTTTATTCCTTGTTGATGCTACATATTCTTTTGTTTGTTCAGTTCATTCAACATCATTCTTTGCTTTTAACCTAGATTATTCAATTTTTGATAATGACCAAGATTGTTGAATGTAGTGTTTTCCTTCTTCCCATAAATGCTTGACACAAAGTTTCCCCCATAATTATGTAGTGCATTGAGCACAATGGTGGTCATTTCATGACGGGACATTAGTTCACCAAGTTCTTGTAATTGATCTCTAATTTCATATACCTTCATGAAATATGAAGCTATCCCTTCTTCCCTTGAGATTTTCATCTTGTATAGTTCGGGATGAGCCCTAGTATTGTAACAAGAATGTTGCAACTCCCAAGGTTACCAACTTAAATTATCAACCCAGGGTTCGTACAAACTTAAGATGTGTTGGCACTATATGTGCAACATGAAACGTGTACTTGTTTCATTGACCTAATGCAATGAAGTGAATATAATGGAATGAAGCCTAAAATAATTTCAGAAATTGAAATTCTTATCTATTTATAGGAATGGAAATGTTGCTCTACTTTGCATAAAGGAAACCTAATTACGTTTTAAAAAGAGGAAATCCTAGTTACTTTTGCAAAAAGGAAAGGCTATTCTACTTTGCATGAATGTAAATGTTAATCATATTTGTAGAAATGTAAACATGAACCTATTTATAGAGTGTAAATGGTACATCAAAAGGAATCCTAGTCTACGAAATCATTATTCACTTATTTCATACAAGATAGATTTTTTCAATGGAGTTCACAAGGTGCTTCATAAAGTAATCATGAAAATAATCATTATGCTCTTCAAGTGATGAATTTTTCTACTAATCCAAATTTCATAGGTGAATTGCAATGGAGGAGAGGCAAGGCTTAAGAGGTCTTCTGGTCTTACTCAATCATGGATTCAGAGCCCAGATGTCATGATTCAAGCCTAAGAGACAATAATCAAGATTTTGGAGAAGATATGATCAAGTTTACACGTGTTATAGGATTGATGTAGGAGGTGCTACACGAGGCCCTATAGGATGTCTCAAGGCTACATTCCAACTAGTCACTGTGAAATACCCTTGTTAACACATGCTAAAAAATAGCAGAAAATTACTACTCTAAAAACTGTAAAATTTGAGAACTAGTGAGCTAGCTAGCCTACCAAATACTTAACCTAATAAATTGAAAATACTATGGGGTAAATTTTTTTATTAACTTGAATGTTTTTATGACCCAATACAAGTGGAATTAAGTCAAATGAAACTCATTTACAAGTTCTAAACAATAACAGAAAATTGCTACTATTTTGCTACAAGCGACATCCAGAAATTCTAGATTTGTGAACTAGTGAACCAATCCAAGAAGCTCAATGATGAATATGAATTTTCAAAGATGTTCTAAGGATTCATAATTCTTGTGAATCTATAAATAACCTGTAGAAAAACTCACTTCAATCATTTAACCAATACTACCTACAACAAAAAAAACATGAATAGTAAATGTAGAAATAAGAGATACAAGTGAAAAATACATTCAAAGGAAATAAAGAAATTATACAAGAGGGATATAAGGCTCTTGGGATAGCCAAGCCCAAGGAGGATCAGAGTCCTATGGAGTAAACCAAGCCTTAGAGGCTAAAATTGGCACCAAAATTCATTATTTGAATCAATCCAAGTACATTGCTACCAGAAATTAAAGTGGAGCTACTAAATAACAAGTTTTCTCCACAAGAAGACTAAGAAATGCATTCCCCTAGAAGAAAATTAGAATTGGTAATTATAAGAATTGGTGGGGAAACATTCTCCTTTAAAGGAGGAAGCTTTCCCCTCCAAAATCCATTAAATATTGGATATAGTTCCCAACAATAGGAATATGCATTAAATGAGAAGGAACACATTCCTAGATTTTGTCAATCATTGGAGTTCCAAAATTTGTCAATAATTTTATGATATTTTTTTTCATTTATTATCCAATCTTGATCCCCTTGTAGTAGGGATAATTTCCATATAATATCTCCTCCATTTTTTCATAATTTGCCCAATATTGTCACAAAATTCTACAAAGATAAATAATATTAGGCACAAATGTGAAATTCTCTCTAAACCTTTCTAGAAAACATATTAAAGCTAAAAATATGTCATCTAATGAACAAAAAAAGAGGTTTAATGTGTTGAAGGATGGTTAGATGGGCCTTAATTTATGTCTTATTTAGAGGCCAATCATACCCACCTATTGAAAGTGTTGGTCATCCTCTGAGCAACTTAGTGGCCTAATTGTGCCTCATTCATGGCCCTAATGGCCTCCTTCACATCCCAAGATACCTCAGAAGGAATTTTGGCACATCTTCTCTTGCTCGATCCTCTTCCTCTTCTTCTCTAGCTCCTTCTTCTATAGATCCATCCTTTGCTCCAAGTTCTAATTAGGTTTGTGCTTGTGTCTTAAGAAAAGTCTCCCTATTAGTTTGTAATGCTTTCCCATGGTACAAGTTTTCAAAAATTCTCCACAAAATATGTGATAATTAGCATCCTTGATGAGTTTACAGATTCTTTTCAATTGAAACTACTCCACCCATGATTTGTCTCTATGGTTTTCCAAGGTTGGGAAAACAATACTCCCAATCTGTTACAAGGGTAAAAAAGTAGTTTTATCCATAATGGTTGAGGAAGGAAAAATTAAAACTCAATGAAAAAGAAATTCCATTTCCTTTCTTATCTTTCTTAATTCAAAAGAAACATTCCCATTCAATTTTTTATTCTCAAACTACTATCAGGATTTTCGTTGAAGGAATGAGAGGTTTTGTAGGTTTCTTGTCCACAGATGGAAGGGAAAAATGTGTACTTACCCTTCTCTTAGATGTACCTCTTCAAATTTAGGGTAAATTTGCTCAAAATTAGGAATTTTTCAGTTCTCTAGAGTTTCCTATAACACACTTTATTTTGATGTAGAAAATTTGTTTCTCATGTAGCACACAGTCTATCTCTCTTGTAGCAACCCCATTTCCCTTGTAGTAGTCTCTTTTCTCCTGTAGCAGTTGTGTCCGAACCTATAGCAACTGCAGATCAAATCTATATCTCTTATGTAGAACCCTAGGCAACCCTTGATAGAATTTATCTCATCCTTTTGTACCTTGATGGGTTTCTACAACTGTTTCTTGGAAATGAGTAATTGTGCAAGTGAATTTGAGCCTCATACTTTTATTCAGTTTTGTGGTAATGGTTCAGAGTGCCTTGGTGACTTGGCCTTTGCACAAATTTCCTCTATTAACCATTATCCCCGCTCCTCATAATCATCACCCTTATTAATTTGGCTTTCCCATGTTGCATGAGTGAGGGAGTTATCTTGACTTAACTGGTTGAGGGTGGTCGAGACTTATGAGCCATCCTTATCTTATAAAACCTCATCTCTCATGCATTGACAACAAATTTATAACCTTAAAATGCTCAAGAGAAGAGGTGAAGAATAATGCATACTCGTACCTACCTGTGATATTGAATTTTTGGACTTGCCTGCATGCTATAGCTATTCCTCATAACGTGATGACCTTGAAGGTGTTGATTTCCTTTGTTTTCTTATGCACATGTCTTCATAGATTCATGATTTGTTGACTGATAAAACTATTTTATGTGTAGGCTTCTTCCTAGTGTCCAATTTGTTTATGATGGAGTGGATGGACTGCTTCATAAGGAGGGTGTGCCCCTTATCAACTTTAGAAATGGATTCATGATGCTAAAGGTGGCTAGATCTTCTACTCTATGGGTGAAAAAAGAATTGATGTTGAATTCTATTGTAACTATACAAGTTTCTAGAGGAGGAATCTCCTTCCTTTAGTAGTCACTTAATTCCTATTTTGAGACCTCATATTGCATGTAAGATTGAGGGAAAGTCATAAAAGGTATAAGGACATGGTTAAAATCAATAGGAAGTGTCGTAGGTGGTGGAAAAATTGAAAGCATAGTTTTTCTGTTTTTTTTTATGTGTGGCAGAGTGGAAATTGAGGCTGACGTTTGGCTAGATGGAGTTGATGGGTGATGAAAGTGATGTTAGTGGACCTCTCTCAACATTTCATAAAGAAGACATTACCTTTTTGCCTCTCTCTCCAATCAGATCTACCTCTTGTAGCACTTTCGGTTACTCTTGTAGCATTTAAGGGCAATCTCATGTAGCTGAATTGTTTTAGCCGTATATCTCAAATAGTATATTGGATTGACCTGAATTTTTGTGAGAATGTTTCCATCAGATCTATGAATCTCCCCATAAAAAAATTATAGCCAACAGATGCACGAATATCGATAAAATAAAAAATGTATGTAGGTGATGAAGGCCAATTTCTCAAAAAGTGTGCACTGGAATTTGATAAAATTTGTTAAGCATGTTAACATCATCCATATACATCTCCCCATGAAGAATATCAGTCAATTTATGGTCGATTTTTTATTTATGGTAAAAATAATATCTTCCTTGTGTATTTTGGTCTCTTGTAACAAAATAGAACCTTCCTGTAGCATTTTAGGATAGTGAGGGAAATGGATGGGAGAGGCTTGGAAATTATGGGTGGATGCTGGAAATAGATGAGGTTGATGGGTTGGCATGGTCTTGGTCCTATTAGAGCATCTAGTGAAAGGAGGGGAAAGCCCAGGTTTGACTTCCTTTCACTAGATGTTTGACCGAAATTTTCTTTTGTTGCTAACTTGTTTTTGTTACTTGCAAAGGTTGGGGAGTGCTTGCATTCATCAGACTGAGATACATGGAGCAAATAATTCTTTTCTTTTCTTTTCATTTTATTCATTTTTTTCTTTTAGGCCTACTAGCTGCCTCGATAAGGTTTCCAACTAGTAGGTCTACCTAGACACCTCAAATGAGGTTTTCACCTAGGATTTTTTTTTCTCTCTTTTTTCCAACCCATTGATTACCTCATGAAGGCTTTGAACCAAGGAGCCAATCTCAAGCACCTCAAAGGAGGTTTTCACCTAATACTTTATTCTTTTCCTCTCATTTTTCTCTTTTCCATTTTTTATTTTTTTTTTATCATACTCTACTTGAAAACAAAATCTCTTTCAAGGATAGGAATACTTCCAATGGAGCCATGTGCACATCAGGATGATAGATAAAATCATGTGTAGTCTCATAAGATATGATTTGACATGTAACTAAATATGAGCAACTAACTTTTTTGGTTAAGATGAGATCAAGAATTGTTGAAGAAGAGTGTGTTGCTGCAACTTAATGATTATTTGGAACCATATTTCAATATTGTTATGATGCCCCTCATCCTCTTGCACATTTGGATATCTTTTTTTGTCCTCTTCTTCCATGACATTCAAATCTTCCTATTTTTGTTGGTTATTCTCTTGAACACATAGAGGATTTGACGATGGAACTTCCTCAATATTTGATTATGATGTCTACTCTTCATCAAGTGCATCCAGTGATTCTTTGGTCTTCTTATTTGAATCTTCTTTTTCTAAATGTTGTCCTTCAATGACATTAAGAGAATATGTTTTTTTGCAATACTGCTCTTGAGCTAAGATGAATACCATTTAGATCAAGAGGAGACATTTGAAAGTGTTTTACCTCAACATTATAAGTAGGTTGAGCTACTTCCTTGTGTGGGTTTGGAAATGGTGGGACATGTAGTTGAATGTAGGTGGATCTTTGAGATGGATGTGGTTGAGGTTGTGGTTGTAGTGGAGGTGGGTGGGAGGGATAACATGGAGTTTGGTACGAAGGATATTGAGGAAAATATTATGGATTTCTCCCATAAGTTCCTTGCCAATATTGGTTTTAGGGTTGAGATGGCCAAGGCTGGCAAGGAAAGGGTGTGCTCCCATTATTTTGAGATGGATGTGCATAATATTGAAATCATGAATTAGGTTCTTGCATCATATCAGGTTGACTAGGTTGCCTAGTCTTCTTTCAGCTACATAACATAATGCCTATGGTGATTGACTTGCTCCATTGTCCTCTTGGTAAAATTCCTTCAACCTTGGTAATGATGGACAATATGTAGTAGCATATGATTATGTATGGATAAAAAAAATATCAACATCCTATTTTTGCTCATTTTTCATTCTTAACATTTGTACTTGTTCACTTACATTACCAAGAATTTTATTTTAAAGTTATTAAGAAAATTTCCATGTTCATCCTTGCTTGCTAATCTTGATGCTGATTTACTTAATATTTCCCTTCCTCTTAATATTTTCTTGCATGTTTCACAAATTTCTTCAAATGATAACTAGTATACATCATCTTTACTCATGAGATCAAAGAGATCAATCCACTCATCCCTACGTTTTCTAGGTAAGACAATTTTTATTGTGTTAGATCCTAATTGATGTAATTTTTTCCTCTTAAAATTTTACATAGATATGTCTATTAGATCCTCAAGGCTCTCATCTTCTTTTTTGTTCATCCTAAAAAATCTTCTTTAAGATCATGATCTTTATATTTTGCTAAAAAAAAAAAATTCATATCATCCCATGATCTTATTGAATTGGTCTCAAACTCAAGAAAATTTTACGAGATTTATCCTTGAATGTTGCCATAAAAAATCTCATTTTTTGAGTGTTTATTAAGTAACCATAAGATCTACAAAGGATTTCAAATTCAAAGAGAAACGTTTCTGGATCCTATGACCTCATACCATGGAAGTTGTGAAGGAAAGATGGAGGGATGTTATTCATATGAACACTGCTATCAGTATCTTGAATGGGAAATCTAAGAGGATACTCCTTATTGTCATCATCTCCATCCAATTCTCCTACCTTATTTGTCACCCCCTCTTCTTATACCTACAAAAATGGATGTCAATGTCATTCTTACTGCACCAAATGATCAAATGTGGGGTTTTTGTATTGAAGAAAAAAATTTGTTTTAATGGTTTTTTAGAACAAAAATGCTAATGCAATGCAATTTTCTATTTTTGAAATGTAATATGCCTAATGCAATCTTTCGTGTTTGCAGAAATGGATCAACTAGGGAAGAAAAAATGCATACATTGACATCTCCCCAACAATGGTGCCAAAAAGTGATGAACCTCAATATTGCAACAAGAATGTTGCAACTCCCAAGGCTACCAACTTAAATTATCAACCCAAGCTTCACACAAACTTAAGAGGTGTCAACACTATATGTGAAGCATGCAATATGTCCTTGTTTTGTTGATCTGATGCAATGAAATGAATATTATGGGATCAAGCCTAAACTAATTGAAGAAATGGTAATACTTATTTATTTGGAGGAATGGAAATTTCACTCTACTTTGAATAAAGTAAACCTAATTACTTTTTCAAAGAGGAAATCCTAGTAAGTTTTGTAAAAATGAAAGACTCTTCTACTTTGCACGGATGTAAATGTTAATCCTATTTGTAGAAATGTAAACATTAACCTATTTGCAAAGTGTAAATGGTACATAAAAAGGAAGACTATTCTATGAAATCATCCTTCATTCACTACATTCAAGATATATTTTTCAATATAGTTCACAAGGTGCTTCATAAAGTAATCATGAAAATCATCATTATGTTGTTCTAGTCATGAATCTATCTACTAATCCAAACTGCAAAGGTGAATTGCAATGGAGAAGAGGCAAGGATTAAGAGGTATTTTCCTCTTACCCAATAATGGATTCAGAGCCTAGGGGTCATGATTCAATCCTAAGAGACAAAAACCAAGCTTTCGGAGCAAATTTGGTCAAGTTTACACGTGCTACAAGAGCATTACAAGATGTGCTACAGGAGGACCTGTTTTGCTACAAGAGCGAGATAACTTTATAAATTCCCATGTAAATAAAATGAAAATGGGATGATATTTTTTATTTTTATTAATTAGGATGTATTAGGACTCCATTCGAAGTGGAATCACTCCAAAATACCCCTTTTAAAATGTGCTAAAAAATAACAAAAAAATACTACTCTAAAAACTTGAAATTCGAGAATTAGTGAGCTAGTTAACCTACCAAATTCTTAACCTAATCAAATGAAAATAATATCGGGTTACTTTTTTTATTAAATTTAATGTTTTTATGACCCATAAGTGGAATTAACTCAAATGAAGCTCATTTACACATTCTAAAAAATAGTAGAAAGTTACTACTATTTTGCTACAAGGCACTTTCAGGAATTCTAGATTTATGAACTAGTAAACCATTCCATGTAGCTCAATGGTGAATATGATTTTTAAAATATATTATAAGGATGCATGATTCTTATGAATCTATAAGTAACCTGCAAAAGAACTCACTTCAATCATTTAACCAATATGACCTACAACAAAAGAAACATGAATAGTAAATGCAAAAATAAGAGATGCGAGTGAAAAAGCCATTCAAATGAAATAAAGAAATTATAAAATATGGCTTTGAGGCTCTTGAGATGGCCAAGCCCAAGTAAAATCAGAGTCCCGTGGAGTAAACCAAGCTTTAGAGGATAAAAATTCCATTAACATTTATTATTTGAATCAATCCAGGTACATCCCTGCTATAAATGAAAGTGGAGTTTCTAAATAGCAATTTTTCTCCACAAGAAGACTAAAAAATACATGTGCCTAGATGAAAATTAAAATTGGTACTTATAGAAATTGATGGGGCAGCATTCTCCTTGACAAGAAGAAGATTCCCCTTACAAAATCCCTCAAATAGTGAATCTGGTTCCCAACACTAGGAATTCACATTAAATGAGAGGGAGCACATTTTCCTAGATTTTCTCAATCACTAGAGCTCCACAATTTATCAATAATTTCATTATATTTTTTCATTTATTATCAAATATTGATCCTTCTGTATCAAGGAGCAAGTCCCTATATTATTTCCTCCTCCAACTCTTCATAATCTTCCCAATATTCTCACAATATCCTACAGAAATAAATAATGTTAGGCACAAATATGAACTTTTCTCTAAACCTTTCTAATGAAAATATTAAAGAAAAAATAATGTCATATAATGCAACAAGAGAGAGGTTTAATGTGTTGAAGGATGGTCAGATTGGCCTTAATTTATTTCTAATTTAGAGGCCCCTCAATTTAGTTCTCAAATATATGATTTAACTTGGAGTGCTCATGGAAAACAACTCCAACAATTTTTCATAAATCTCCCTTTTTGTCTTCATATTTGCGACATAAGGGATGAGAGAATCCTTGATTGAATTTATAATGATCCTTTGTGCCCTTATTTCTCCTTTCATGTACTTTGATATTTCTTGAGCTTGCTCTTGATATCGTTTGATGATGGATCCCTTTACATATTCAATAACTTCATTATCCATGGGGATTACATCAATTCTTTTTTTCCATGCATGGTAGTTTGAGGTAAAAACCAATTTATTATTCTCCCTACAAAATGAATTCATTTGGTTTACATATATAAAAATATAGAATACTTACTTTTCAAGTGAATATTCTCCTTTGAAGATGATCTATTCAACTTGATGCCTTCTTGATGATGTTGATAATTGAAGATTCCTTCTTGAAGATGATTTCTTCATTGATGACAACAATTCTTATTTTTCTATGTAACAACCCCTAGTTAAAATTTCATGTAATAAGGGTTAATAAAGGAAAAATAATGAGAACAAGGTCATGGGACACATATTCCAAGTTGAATGTTGGGAAAAACATCCCAACATGTGTCACCTTCATTTATTATGGCTAAGGAAAATAGTGAAGCCATTGACAAAGGAAAAGACACATTAACTGGTATTTATTTATGAAAATAAAGGAAAATAGGAGAAAAGGGAGATGAAGGATCACAAATTTAAATGAGGAAAATTAAAGGAAAATGGAGGAAAATTAAGAAAATAGAGTCCTCAATAATATAAAGGCTTATGACGCTCAATTCAAAACTTTTGTCAGATTAGCTTTTGTGGGTTTAGCATTTGTCAGTTTAATTTTGGAGCTCTCTTATATTCTTTCATACTCTTTCACACTTGGAGCATTCTTGGAGCACTCTAGCATTGGAGAAAGGAAAGCAAAGGAAGGACAAGGAAAGAAAAAGACAAGCAAGGAAGGTTGGATCAGGCATATTTAGTAGGAATACTTTGCAGGGAATGTGTTGCATGTGTGATTTCCTAGCTAAGGAGTGAATGCATGGTTCATACATTTATGTATTTGGTTAATTTGTTGTCATTGGAATGGGTTTTTCTAGGTTTGATAGTGGTTTCAACCTTGCCCTTCCATTTCCTAGATAGGCATGGTGTGATGGGAATCTTTTCTTCATTGAGCATTAAATTTATGGAAGGTTTTGGAACGGATGAGGTGGTCTCATTAATTTTCCAAATGGTTGGGGGTGGAGGTCGTTTAATCTCTTTTAAACTCTCAACAGGTGGGTGGAGATAGGAAACTTCCTCAACTTAATGGTGAAGAAACTCTTAGGCATCCAATTTTGTTTTGGGCTTTATGATCTCTTGATCGATTTTGGCATGATTGTGGTAGCTTCAGGGTGGATGTGATTTAACCTCTGGGAAGCCATCATTTTTTGTTTCTTGATATCCCACATTCATGCTTGGAATATGGCACAAAGGTGATTGGATGAAAGAAATATTTGGTTCATCTGAATCTATGGTCAAGTGGTACATGGAAGTCCCTAACTTGATTGGTTTTTGCATCAGTTAATAAGAGTTATTTTCCTATTGTATTCTATGATAACTTGTACTTGTTATTATGGTGATTTTATCATCATTCTTTCATGGTTAATAATCTGGTTATATGTTCGTTATAAGCATGGATTTGTAATGCTCTCTAGCAATGGATTTTTTCACTATTTGATAACTACTTGATAGTTAATAAATGAATGGGATGACAAGTGTTATTATGCCTATTATGAGATGGAATTAGACCATCTTGGTGATTCTAAGATAAGTTTCAGACTCCTACGATCAGAGATGCATTCATGGAATGTAGCTTACATGTTCACCATATGTTTGACTAAATGAATTTCATGGCTAGGCCAAGTGAGGTAAATTTCTTGTTCAAGTTTTGTATGATTAGAATTTTCATGATGGCATGTATTCTTACGAGAAGTTACAGGCAGTTTTTGGAAATGTTATGAAGGATAGCCTAGAAAAGTGGCTGACATCTCAATACCACACCCTCTCAATGGGAAATTTTGGGCTATAATTGTAGGGAACAAAGCTTTTTCATGTGGTTAGAGGGTCATAACCAAACCTTACAGGCTTGTGCATGCAGTTGTGGGCCTATGTTAGTGAAAAAACTATCCAACTTAGTTTTTGGTCGCCTGGGGTTGTTCCTTGTCCCTTGAGTGTCCAGTAATCCTTAAGAAACATCTATAAGTTTTCAGTTGTTGGAGCCACTTCCATAATTGAAGCCTAGAGGTTGATTCATGTCATTGTCACTCTTCATCTCATGTTTACCTTGGTAGGCCATTAAAATAGGGTAAATGTGGGAGGGGGCATGTTACTGTAGGTTTTAACCCTGTACAGAAATTACTAGCATATGAATCCTAAAACACAAAAAATAAACAATGTGAGATCATAACACATAAAACACATATACACAGAGAATTTCCCTTGGATCCCAAAACCGGGAATACCAGCTTGATTTTTCATTATGTTCCTTACAATGCTGCAATACATATTTATACATGTCGAAGCATCAAATACCATGGACTGAAAACCATTGCGTCCAATACCAGGGACCGAAAACCATCATGTCCAATACGATGGACCGAAAACCATCACGTCGAAAAAACATGTGCAAAAATCATGCACAAAGCCATAGGGGGGTCCGCCCAACCTAACATAGGGTCCAAAACCAAAATTTTCCAGGGCGCTACCCCAGACACCATAAAGTTGGGTTACGAGTGCCCTTCAAACCCCCTATTAACTACGTGGAAAGAATATAACACAACCCAACATTCTCCCACTTGTTGTTTTCTTCCCACGGGGGGCCACAAGAGAGCTTAGTCATTTTCCCAGCCTTGAAATGCCCATTGTCTCTCTACACCAAGAGAACTTCTTAGAGCTCACAAATTTTGTTAATGCATCTACATTATTCTTCAAAGTGTCCACCTTTACCAGCAACACCTTTTTGTCTTATATCATATCTCTCACAACGTGATACTAAACATCAATTTTCTTTGTCTTCGAATGATATGCAAGGTTCTTTGCCAAGAAAATTGCACTTTGGCTATCACAGTTTATCCTTATAGCTTCCTGTACTAACACCATACTTGAACACAATCTCTGTAACCAAACTGCTTCCTTGCTTGCATGAGTGGCTGCCATGTATTATGCCTTTGTAGTTGATAGTGCCACTATAGATTGTTTCTTATTCATCCAACTAACTGCACCTCCAAATAGGTTAAACACATACCCACTTGTAAATATTCTCTGATCCAGATCTCTAGCCCAGTCTGCATCAACAAAGCCATGAATATCCAACACTCTATCCAATCTTGGTCTTCCTTGGTAGCACAGACCATAATCACTAGTTCCACGGAGATACTTGAAAACCCGCTTCACTGTTGTCCAATGCTCCTTTCCTAGTTTTGACATAAACCTGCTCAATGCTCCCACTGCATGTGTAATGTCTAGTCTAGTACAGACCATTGCATACATCAGGCTACTGACTGCACTTTCATATGGAACATGGGAAATTTCCTCTTCCTCTTCTTGTTTCTTCGGAGATTTTTCAGCAGATAACCTCATACCTAAATGAATAGGAACCTTCACCAGTTTACTATCATGCATATTAAACCTTTGTAGAATTGTCTCGACATACTTCCTCTGGTTCAACCAAAGCTTCCTCTTTGCCCAATCTCTTTTAATTACCATGCCCAAAATATAGTTTGCAGCACCAAGATCTTTCATGTCGAATTTGGAGGACAATTGGGTCTTCAAATCCTAGATAATTTCTTTGTCATTTCCAACCAACAA